>JACATO010000086.1:0-272500 GCA_018389105.1 Nautilus pompilius | reverse complement strand
TCCGAAGCAGCAACAAGAACAGTAGAATTTTCAATGGGATCTGCTGGCCGCCGACGAGCACGGCGGAAGTAACCCACCCCCAGCCCGATTTGTCGTGTACTTAAGGGACTGCAGCTCTCGTAGAGCTGCTGTTTTTCTGCCATAGTTGCCAAACAACTGAAATCACACTGGATGCACTCGTGCGTAGCGTGACGGCTATTAAATGCTTCATGAAACCAGTAACCCGAACAGAAGCAGATCTAAATGATACAGCCTTCATTAGCCGATGGTTGATGATGATAATAATTTTTCATAAATATTTGTTATGCTTTCATGACTGCCCTCGGCTTAAATGCTACATTCCGTGATATCGCATCACTGGATACCTCAGCTGATAAAGATTTTTAATTTTCTTTGACTGAAAGATGTAATAGAATTCGGCAGGGGATTAATAAATACTGCGGCTGTAAACACAAAGGATTTCCTCCACAAATAAACTCAAACGTTTCCTCGCACTATCAGCTTTAAAAATCTCTTGCTCTAGTTACATTTAGCCTTTAAAATTCCTTTATTGTAATTATTGTCACCTTTAAAAGATTCTCTATTTCAGTTATTATCAGCTTTAAAATTCTTTTATTACAGTTAGTGTTAGCTTGAAAAAATCATTTATTGTGGGGGAAACATCGCCAAAGCCAAAACCTACAACCAAGTTTTATACAGTAAATCGGAGAAGGGACCAGTCAGTTATTATTATAGAGCAGATAGGAAATTAGGGAAAAAATAGTCGGAAACGTTCTACGGATTATTATTATAATACAAATCTTAAATGCAAAGAACAAGTGGCTTCAGCTGCTGATAAAAATAACAAAAAAGCCAGAAATGGTTAACCGAACTATGAAACCAAAGTTTGTATAGCCCGATTAAACACCACGTCAGTCTTTAATTCTGTACCCCTTATTCAAGGGAGCTGAAACACCAGGTAGAGGTAGTATATGGGTTCACCAGGCTGGATTTTAAAAAAAATTTAACTTATCAAGTTTGGGATGAGGAGATATTTTAAAAAATAATTGAGTGTTCTCAGCTGTGTAAGTTTAGAAATACTGTGGATCATAACCGTGAAACGGTTAAGTGTCAGCTCGGCCTAATATTAAATAGAAAATACGGGAGGGTGGTACCGACGGCACTGTTCATGGTGATACTGCGATAGATCCTACCGCCTGGGAACATCGTATAAGCCACGATGGCTTCCTGCCTCCCTGTAGTAACTGAACTACACTAATTTGTATACAGTCGACCCCCACGTAATCACATTTCGGCATTCGCGGCCCCCGGTTATTCGCGGAATTTTCCTTAGAACCCAACTAATAAATGTTCGTGGAAACCCCTGTATATTTGTGAAATCGCAAATATCTTCCGCGATTTTTTTGTGGCTTTTTTCGTGGCAATATATATTTTTCCACGCCTTTTAACGCTAAATTATTAATAACAATATAATTTACTAATTTTGTAATATAAATACTAACGTAAATTCAGCAAAATATCAATAGAAATAAACGCTATTGGCTGGAGGTTTGAAAGTAGCCAATCCGAGAGCGTTATTTCATTTCTCCTCGCTGCTGATTGGCTGCTGCCATGAGGTGCTGTCTCAGGCAGATGCAGCCCAGCATCATCCCAGTTTACCGCGTGTAGCTATCTCGAGTGCTTTCTGAGTGTTGTATTTTTTATTAACTTATTATTATATATTTACTTATATTTTACGTTAATTTTTGACCGTTTATAGGCATTTTTCTGGACCACGTGCAATATTCACGGTTGCTCTGGGAAGGTAACCCCCGCGAATACCGGGGGACAACTGTATCTGTTACCATGACTCCAACTCGCCGCTAGAGGAGGATACCTTCAGTAGGTGCTCGGCTCCGCTACTCTCAAGCAACTCCCCCCCCCAGCTTCCTCCAAGAGATGCTGTTCACTTCCCAGAATCTTGCGTCTGGCACCACCCCGTCTTCCGCATCCGGTTGGCCAGAGCCGCTTGATTTCCATGGATGTATACAACCTCAATGGCCGCTTCCGGTTTCTTCAAAACTGCTGTCCACCCTGTTTGGCCTCGCTCCCGCTCAGTTCTCCTAACCAGACCGGCCGACTGGGTCCGACAGGACCACCATTCCGCCCCCAATAATAACGCTCGTTACTGACTGCCCGTGTCAGGGGCTTCTCCAGAAGCCTCCACATCAGCTACGACCGAACATCTGCCCCCCCCCTACCACCACCACGAGCTCTGATACCTCCTCCACCCGGACTCTCCTTTCCCGTTCTCGATGTTCCGAGATCTGGGCTTCTGTGCACCACCCACCCCGTTAACCCTGTCCGTAGGAAAGCTCCCATCCCAAGGCTGCTTTACCTCGTCTTGGGGTCTCTCTCAGGTGCTGATGGAGGCCGCCTTCAGGAAGCTCCGTGCCGCCAGAAACGGATGCCTTTCCGATACTGTCGGGCCCCTTCCGGTGTCCGAGAATCTCGCCTGACTCGGACCTGGCTGCTCTTCTCGTCAAGCTTGCTAACCCGTTCACGGCCGAGTGCAGCCCGTGTTATCCCGCTCTGCCAAAAAGCCGTGGCCTTCATCAGGTTCGCTCTGTCGGTAGAGCGAGATATCCCTTCCTGTCGTGACCTCGGAAGAATTTGAAACTTGAAATAATAATAATTAAAAAAAAAAAAAATAAATAATTTTCAAAATCTGATCGGTTTTAACCAGTTCAAAATATCGCGAACTGCGCGTCGAATTGAAAATCTAGTTTTTTTCCCCCGAATATTTATGGAAGCAGAAGAAGAGGGCCGTCTGACCGTCTGACCGTCTGAGGGCCGCCTGAGGGCCGTCTGGGGGCCGTCTGACCGTCTGACCGTCTGAGGGCCGCCTGAGGGCCGTCTGGGGGCCGTCTGACCGTCTGACCGTCTGAGGGCCGCCTGAGGGCCGTCTGACCGTCTGAGGGCCCTCTGAGGGCCGCCTGAGTGCCGTCTGATCGTCTGAGGGCCGCCTGAGGGCCGTCTGGGGGCCGCCTGAGGGCCGTCTGACCGTCTGATCGTCTGAGGGCCGTCTGAGGGCCGCCTGAGTGCCGTCTGACCGTCTGAGGGCCGCCTGAGGGCCGTCTGGGGGCCGTCTGACCGTCTGACCGTCCTGAGGGCCGCCTGAGTGCCGTCTGAGGGCCGTCTGGCCGTCTGAGGGCCGCCTGAGGGCCGTCTGGGGGCCGCCGGATCTATTGCGTACGCCAGACAGACTTTTTCTATTTCTCCATTCCTGCTGAAACATGACTTTAATTCTAGAACAAATTAATCCAGTCCCGTCGTCTTCTGGAGCTTCTGCGAGAAATTTATAGATTTTCTATTCATGAGGAGGATGGAATCGTTATTAATGGCGCCGCGGAGGAAACAGAAAGAGGATATCTATGTAACCAAAACATGAATGGAACGTGGAGTTGTTGTTGTTTTTTTTCTCTCCATCTCTCCCCCGCCCATAGAGAGAGTTCTTTGTTCCACGGGTCGGGGCCATGGAACAGCCACTGCTTTTTATTGGTCTGCCGACGGAGACGACGCAGCGGCAGGGATAAAAGAAAAGATGCCATCTACGATAAAGGCTGCTGATGTGAGTCACGTGACGACCGGGCAGAGAGACGCGTTTGTTCCAACCAAAAATGCTGAGATCTCTGTTTGCCGTTAACGTGGATGGAGAAAGCGCAGATGCGTCGGGGCGTAGCCCCTTCCGGCCCGATAGTTTCGAGTTAGGGTGCTTAAGGGATCTCGATAAACTGTCACCGAGTTTCTAAGGTAAAAAAAAAAACAAAAACAGAAAAGAGTATTTTAAATCTTCGACAGCGTAGAAGAGCAGGATGTTCTTTAGAACGGTGAGATAGATGAACAGTTGGTGAACCGGGTGGTCTTGTTGATGAGTGAGCTGGAAGTCAGTCGGGTCGTGTGTCGCAGACGGGTCATCTGGGTCTCGAAGACACGCGCTGCCTTAGACTTGAACACAGTGTTGCGTAGGTAAATCCGAATATTTCTACCATTCAGTTTTTATTTGACGCAAGGCCATTTGTCGTATAGCAAACGCGAGTTAAATGGATCTATAGCCGGCAGTGGCAGTGCAGCTCATTGAAGGTCTGAAAAACAGCGAGCTAAAAACGATCAAAGATCGAAGCGCGTCAGGCAGACAGAAAGAGTAGAAGGTACTCTGGACTTCTTATTTTTGTACTAAAAAGATGCAAAATTTTCCCCCAAAATAATAATAATAATAATATAATATATAATAATAATAATCATAATAATAATAATATAATATAATAATAATAATAATAATAATAATGTTTTCATGCCAAAAAAGCGACGCAGTCTGTTTTAACTGACGAAAATCTGTGTTAAATATCCGTGACTGTTGATTGGCTGCATCAAGATAAGGAGTTTCCACGTGAAGTTTCGAGTTCAGGACACTGGATTTTAATAAAGAGAATTAACTTATCTAGACGTCACTTTTGAATAATATCAGAATAATCTTTACAACCTAAACTTATCAAATATTCCTGTATAAAAATTTAAAAGGTATGTAACTTTAAAAAGACACAGCAGACCACAGTTTATTTGATTTTTGGATGTCGTGAAAAAACGTGATGGCTTGCCGTGTTTTTTACTCAGGGTGGGGAAAAGTGTGAATTACCACCTAAATTTATTGGCCATGTTATAGTATAAGATGTACACTCATGCCAACTTGTGTAACAAAAACTTTTCCATCCAGCTACTAACCATTTGTGATTTAAGTCAGTACACCACACACACACACACACACACACACACACACACACAACCCACACCACAGGTGCATCTAAAAAAGTTTAGAACTTCTTGGAAGAGTTCATTTTTTTTTCCATAATTTAATTCACACAGTGAAACTTTCATATATTATAGATTCCTTACACATAAAGTGAATATTTTCAAGCCTTTTTTTGTTTTACTTTTGATGATACGGCTACAGCTCATGAAAATCAACAATTCACCCTCTCAAAATATTAGAATATATCATAAGAATCATAAAAGAAATATGATTTATAATATACAAATGTCGAACTTCTGAAAAGTATGTTCATTTATGCACTCAATACTTGGTCAGGGCTCCTTTTGCACAAATCACTGCATCAATGCGGCGTGGCATGGAGGCAATCAGCCTGTGGCACTGCTGAGGTGTTATGGAAGCCCAGGTTGCTTTGATAGTGGCCTTCAGCTCATCTGTATTGTTGGGTCTGGTGTCTCTCATCTTCCTCTTGACAATGCCCCATAGATTCTCAATGGGGTTCAGGTCAGGTGAGTTGGCTGGCCAATCAAGCCACAGTAATACCATGGTCAGCAAACCAGTTACTAGTAGTATTGGCACTGTGGGCAGGTGCCAATCCTACTGGAAAAGGAAATCAGCATCTCCATAAAGTTGTCAGCAGACGGAAGCATGAAGTGCTCCAAAATCTTCTGGTAGATGGCTGCATTGATTTTGGACTTGATAAACAGTGGACCAACACCAGCAGATGACAGGCACCTCAAATCATCACTGACTGTGGAAACTTCACACTGAACTTCAAGCAACTTGGATTCTGTCTCTGCCTCTCCACTCTTCCTCCAGACTGTGAGACCTTGATTTCCAAATGAAATGCAAGATTTACTTTCATCTGAAAAGAGGACTTTGGACCACTGAGCAACGGTTCAGTTCTTTTTCTCCTTAGCCCAGGTAGATGCTTCTGACGTTGTCTCTGGTTCAGGAGTGGCTTGACACACTAGGAATGCGGACACTTGTAGCCCATTTCCTGGACACGTCTGTGCCGTGGTGGCTCTTGATGTCTGACTCCGCCTCAGTCCACTCCTTGTGAAGCTCCCCAAGTTCTTGAATTGGCTTTGCTTGACAATCCTCTCAAATCTGCGGTCATCCCTCTTGCATATGCACCTTTTGCTACCACACTTTCCCTTCCAGTCAACTTTCCATGAATATGCTTTGATACAGCACTCTGCAAACAGCCAGCCCTTTCAGCAATGACCTTCTGTGTTTTACCCTCCTTGTGGGGGGTGTTAATGAGTGTCTTCTGGACAACTGTCAAGTCAGCAGTCTTCCCCATGATTGTGGTTGTGTGTACTGAACCAGACTGAGAGATTCATGGTATTATACTGCATAAATAATGATTTACTCAAACTCGAAATGGAATATTCTAATATTTTGAGATACGTTTTTTCTATTTTTTGAGCTGTAGACCGTGATTATCAAAATTAAAATTAAAAAATGCTTGAAACATTTTAGTTTACATGTAATGAGTCTAGAATACATACAATTTTCACTTTCTGAAATAACTGACAAAAAATATTGAACTCTTCCACGATATTCTAATTTTTTGAGATGCACCTGTATGTACTTTAAAACAAAATGACTGATGTATTAATTCTTACAAAGTCCCACTGTAGTACAACAATATTCTGTGAATAAATTACAATAGAATAGAAACATCCAGAAGCTTTCAGTTAAGAAGATGGAATAAAGTAAAGAATTTGGAAATACATTTGTGAACGTAAGTATTCAGAGCGATAGTCCATGGTGTTAGCTGTAATCGAACCCTGTTCCCAAAACAACAAATGTAACCCGAGATAATCTGTCGCTGAAGTCTGGCTCCCAGCCGGGCACCGAGATAGACACTTCAGAATTAGATATGGAGATTTCCAGACGAATGTTGGTGCTATGTTCTCGTTTAGCAGCCGTCTTTGCGACTGCCCCAGACCACCAAAAACGATTATCAGAAAGTGTTGTCGATGAAAGAAGTTGGCTTCTCGGCAAAACTCATTAAATTGAGGGAAAGTTGCTGCGGGCGGTCGGGCGTCGAGAACAGTGGGACGTGCGTCAGACTGATAAATTCGTCTCCATCACTGGCACAGCTGAACATACCTAGTCAAAGACCCAACGGCTCGTCGCTAATTTCCTCACGTCCGGTTTCTGTACCATTCTTGGTCTCGCCTGAGGGAGAGCCGGAAAAAATCTACCAGTCCTGTAGATCCCGCAAGATTTTAACCACTTTTATTGAAAAGATTAATCCTTACGTTTGCGGCCTTAACTTTATCTATATACAGATGGGTTTTACCCGATTACTTTTCGTTTATCCTCATTACTACAATCATCATAACTCGTAACATCCACCAGAAACGTGGTTGTGGTCCGTTGGCACTGGTAACCTCGGCAGACAGCCAAGAGGAAACGGTTAGCCAGAGATTTGTAGTGGCTGGAGAATTTACGAACGAATCGCTAGGGGATGGCGACCAGCGCCTCATGAGCAACGGAAGGATATTTCGGCCACGCTCCACGCCGACTGAAGGCCGATTTCCGACCCTTGCGTTACCTTTACCCTTATATATTAAGATGTCTCTTGCCCGGCTTACGTTTTAATCAGACAGATACACCTGCCGACTTCAGGTAGGCCCACAGTCTTCCGGTTCACTTAGTCGTATCTCCACTCTTCCGGCTCTGACACCAGGACGTCGTATTTTAAAAACCAATTCCTCGATCGATCAATCAAGGAAGCAATAAAAGAAATCTTCAATTTGATTTCCAAACTGCTCGTCAGGGACTCCACCACGATTAAGCTGGTAACAAATAATTTTTTTTTTTTTTTTAAGAATTCCCGGTAATCTCCCCTTTCCGCGCCAGATCTCGGCCAGTCTCCGAGACGAGGCGGTGGCGCGACCGACACCTGGTAGTGCTCAACGACGGCGTGGTGGTGTGGGGGAGAATGGCGAGAAGTCTTTCGAGAAACTTGTCTTTAATGTACGTAAATATCCGTTGAACTGGGTGGGGGGCCCCGGCGCGAGTCGTCCGCCATACAGCGAGGAACGCCAGGTACCGTTGCGCATTTTTCATCCTCTCGCTGAGAGGGGATTAATCACGAATCCGGGCCCCATACAAAGGAACGGACGGAGCTGAAATACGACATCATCTTTTATTTAAGATTTGGAGAACGCGTTAGAAAATAAACCCTCAGAAGTCTTTTGGTGTGAACGGTATTTGGCGTGTATTACGCCAAACATCCGTCCGGTGTTTAGTGAGAGGAAGTACCCTGCACGATTAGTCCGATCACATTTCCTTCACGATCGAACTCTAAGGATGCGGTTTCAAAGACAACCTCTCGTTGAATATTTTTTTTTTATGGGTTATTATGTAGCCCTCGGCACAAGAAATTAAATATCGGATATTATTTGCTCTCTGGCACCACAAATCAAAGAAATTGGCAGGTTGGGTATTGATCAGCCGAGAACTTTGCTTGACTCGTTTCCTTTTCAGTTTCACTTTTTCTGCTATCTTTATTATTTTTGTTCAGATTGAACGTTCAGGCTTAGGTAGAACTTTAAACGGAAAAGATCTGAGGAAACGTGACGCTTTATTAGAGGAAACTCTACTCGAAAATGGAAATAATGCACAATAAATTATTTTATAATATTAGGAGATTCTTTGTACGTCCAAAGCTAATGTCACATATGAGAAAAGAACAAGTACATTGTCTAAAAAGGTACAGAAAACTAAATATAGCAGACTTTAAGAGAAGTCAATAACAAACAGAATGCAGTACTAACATATACTGCAATAGACAGGATGCTGAAAGAGGAGTTTAGTTATGCATTTTAATTCAGTGATATCGTAAATGACTCTGGATTTGCATTAGGTTAGGTTTCAATACAGGTATGTTACATGAATGCTGTGTCATAGCGATGGTTGACCAGGTTCTCTCACCTGTGGGCACCATCAGCGTTAGTCCTAACGTAACATCAACGTGATTCTTGTTCTCATTGGGCCGAGTTGGCTTTAAACCTGAGACCTGCCCCTTTAGTTCATTAATCTGATGAAGAAATGATGAAAGAACGCACACACTGTAGCACATTTCCCTGGCTGGCTGCACAAGCTGGAGGGACTAGAGAAGCCAGGCCTTTGTTGATTGGTGGTGGTGACTGTCACTGAAACTCATGTATCCAACACCATCTTTCACTGACGCCAAACATGGCGGTGATCAGCTGCTCAGTGGTAGAACAACACACCAAATGGAGACAACTGATGCACACTGCACTGTACACGAAGGATTTTTTTGAAAACCTCCTTTGTTAGGCGAGTTTCGATGACAGACAAAGACCTGACGAGTCTTCTATTCACTTAGCAGGACTCTGGATCCCCAAGACTCCAGTCACTTGTCTTGATGCAATTCGAAGACCATCTCTACCAGAACCGCTGAAAGTTATCACAATATACCGCTACTGACTGTAAATACACAAGACGATAAACAGATCCTTGACATTTTTTCAAGGAATTATTTAAGGCGTATGAGAGACCTTTCATGGGTTAGCCATTGTCTGGAATCTTATATAAGAGAGACAAAGCGAGTTAACCAGTGGAAAAACAAAGAAGCCAAACTTTAACCAAGTAAAAGAACTAAAATTTTACAAGATCGCTGGGCTTATACCCTCAGGTATTATTTCTAAAACTATAAAGGTTCTTTTTATCATTAGGTTTATCTCTCAGATATTACTTCCCAGCTTTATCGCGAAAGCAAATTTTATAAGGTCGCTTATATCTGAAATATCACTACTACAACTTTATCAGAAAATGAATTCACACAATTATTGGATGTACACCCGACTCTACTGTGATATCGATATTGGTTCTGTTTCTGCCTTCACGAGTTGTTCTCCCGGTTTTATGGTTCTCAATGCCATTCCCCAGGTTTTTCTCCCCGAGTCTAGCCGGCTGCTTTCACCATCAACAACAGCAAAGAGCCCTGGACTCTTCACCGTTTTCCTCTGGTCCCAGACTATCAGCAGTCGGGCGCGTGCGTGCGGTCGTTAGTTTTCCCATTAGATCACCTTTTTACGAGCAGACGGAGAGGAAGTCTGACAGGTGTTGTCCATCATCAGCGGTCCGCAAACGGATGCAAACAACGCAGGCGCACCTGATTAATTCTCCAGGTGGAAGCGGGGTCTGGTGCGACGGTCCTGATGATTATAAAAGGTGGGTGGTGGCGGCGGGGGGGGGGGATGGGGAGACAACGATACCGAGAATTGGCTCCGAGTAACAACGTTCAGCCTGTTTACCGCTGGAAAGAAACCTGTTTCTCTGAAATGCAGAGGACCTCAGAAGAATGCGAAAGATGGCCAGGTTTCGATTGGATTTCAGGAACTTTCCTCTTGCGAAAGCGAAATGCGATAAAAGCCGCTCTTGTCAGATGTGAAAGGGTTATTATTATCCCTCGCACGCTGGCTCCCGATCTCCGTGCGTTTACAAACGTGGCAGCCCCTTGGCTCGATGATCCTGACTGATATGTAACAGCGATGGCGATGCTCCCAGAACATCACGAAGACTTTGATGTACCTTTTATACCCCAGCCGAACAGCTGGCTATCTGACAGAGCCACTGAAATACGGAAATTAAGGGGGCGAGAAAGGGAGATCAGCCGAAGATGTTCGCCTTGTACCTGAATCCATTCTGATATTTAACTATTTATTCAAGTAAATGTTATATACGTGAAGATAAGTACACTGGCGGTCGTAAATGTGGACACACCTTAAAAATATCCTATTTTGCGTGCATAAATTCGTCTTTTAGCAGTTAAGTTAGACCCGTACAAGTATTTGACTGTTAGAAAGTCCATACATACTTTTAGGTTAACAAAAAAACCATTTTAGAACTCTGTCACCTTTGTTTACCGATGAGTCTGCAGACGATGAAGATGGATACATAGGCAGAAGCTTTGGTGATGTGGATTCTCCATCGTCTTAACTCGTTCGGTCTTGGAGTTAAGTTTGTTATAATGTCTGGCTGATGTAAGATCGGAAATAAAATGCTCAACTGATCGCGGCGGCTAGCTTGAATCTGGGCTTAAATTATCCGGGAACTGGCAATCGGGCTCTCGGAGAACTCCACAGGTCTATTGACCACTCTACGGATATTCTTTCGCACTTGTCTCGACTTCCAATCTGGCCAGCCGCCAGAGCTGTGGTATAAATATGGGGCGGCGTCCAGCTCCATTTTTTGAATGTAGTAATTGACTTCTCGCGTGTCTGCTTGAACCAGGGAGTGACCTAAACCCTATCAAAGGGAGCCAGGTCGGTGTCCAGCCCACGCAAAGTCTCGTTATCGTTATTTCAATCTTGCCGAGTTGTTATTTATTTTCTGAGATGTGAATAATATTTCGCAAATCTTATTAAATTTTCGTGCGTACGTTTTCTTTTCCACTTAGGCGCGATCTGAACCCTTCCGTTCTACTTTAGAGCTACATTCGTTCTGTAGGGTTATTTTCTGGGGCACGCGTGGAATCGAACCTGGACAGGAAGTCACGCGGTGCAGTTTTTCAGATGATTAAATACGGTATCAATCTGTGCAACTCAGATCTTTCCTCGATTCCCTTTTCTGTTGACTTTAAAAACCAAAACTAAGGAATAATAATTAACAGTATGACACGGAAAAAAGAAATGAGGAAAACTACGAGTTTCGATATTTGTCAATATCAATGACAAACCTTACAGCTATTGAAAGTAGAGGCCTTTATTAATAGAGTGAAATAGTAAAAGTAGTTCCCTACTTTGAGTAATCTACCTGTGTATGGTTTTAAGGAAAATGGCTACACATCTTTCGTTAAGTCCAAGCTTGCAACCTATTCGAAACGCACACTGCAACTTTTCTCTGCATTTTTTAAAGGGGATAAGAATATTTCGAAGTTTTCCTCCTGCATTTGTCTGTTTAATAGTTTTTGTAAATGTGACTTATTCATTACATTCTGGCACGGCCTCTTCTCGCTTTCCTTCACCAGCCGGCCGCGTGGGTTTCCTTCCTCATCTGAAGGCGAAACGTTCCAGCAGGGATTCATTCCCCTGTGGGATCCGGAAGTGCCGGCCGATGCCCGCCAGGGCTCGTCTTCCCGTGTAGACGTGTCATCTCCACTGCGGGTCGGGTATTGGTGTGTGACACAGCAACATTCTGTGGAGGGGGGAGTTTGTGTTTTTTTATTCTGTAACAGTTGGTAATGCACCATTATAGAGCCTACATAAATAAATTATTATCTCAGCCAAACGATTATTTCTGCCTGACTGAAATTAGACACGTCGATGCCATATCGCGTAGAATAGATCTATAAGTCCAGCTCCACACGTCAAGCTATACATCTGGCTGATACTGCAGCTGATTAAATCAATTATTTTCACAGTTTACTTCTGGAGAGGTGCATGTTAACTGCAGTTATGTTAAACGTACTTAAATCGAGGATTATACGTCTTCACAGTTTTCCAAAACAATATGTCGTTTATGCTGCTCTGCTGTATGTATTTGGTTAATTCCTAGAACCAATGAAAGGCGATGTCTCTCTGCGCTAAAGTTTTGCTTTGCTGCTCATCTGTTATCACGTCGATTAGTAAAAGCTCCACGATGTATCTGTTAACAATTAGAGATGTGTGATAATCGATGATGTAAATACCCATTGATTAATAAGACAGAGTGAGAGCGATGATCAACAATGGTTCGATGAAGCATGAAAGATTACACTTTGGAAAGCGTTCATTTGATGTGTTCCTTTGAACTTCAAAAGCATCCAAACTCAAAAGATCCACCTCCTCCCCTCTCCTTTTTGGCATTTTTGATGGAGCTGCGAGGAAATCGTCCGCCAGGCTGTATCTCGGCTAAGCTATATGCAGAGATAAATTTAAAATGACCGCAGTGCATCAAAGCTTCTGTTGTTTGGCGTCTTGCCGCTCCCTGTCAGGAGGTGACTGCTGCAGTTCGTTCGATATTTGAATGGGAAGCTCCAGCGCTTGCCGTCCATCAACAGGGCTTTGAGCTACGGAGATAAAAAAAAAGACAACAACAACAACATACAGGCGTCTAGACTAGAAAAAAAGAAAAAGAAAAACAAGAGTATGAAAGGTTTACTTGATTCTGACTCTCACTACCATATTTTCAGAGTCGCAGGAAAGAGATTGCAACGAGATTACATTCAGGTCTGTTTCATCTATCACCGCTGGCTATAAACGAATCCCATTGTTGTATTGTTTTCCAGTACATGTGGACCCTGAAGATAAATAGGGGTAACTGCCTCTAATGGATAGGGCTTGATTTTTTTTTAGTTATCTTCAGAAGCAGCGAGCTAAGTCGTCAAGAATGTTTAAAAAAACATAACAAACTAATTACAAGCAGCAAATACATCGGGCGAAAAAGGATGGTGATAAGAAAAAGAAAATACTGCATTGTTCCGCTTTCTGAGAGAAGAGCTAGGTTTCAGCAGCTGTATTGTTTTGCGTATTATCACGTGACCATTGATTTTTAAAATCCCAACTCTTAGGTTAATCGATTATAGTCTGAGATGGGTTCCCATAATGCATCTCGGATGACAGTTCACCGCCTTGTGGAAATATGTCCTCGATTATCGACGGTTTCTGATTCTTTATACAACTTTTGAAAAGAGAAACCATTTTAAATTCTATAATGTGGAATCTTTACTTTGAAATGTATTATGTTAATGCGTATTTAACGTTTCAAAACATGCTTTTATTGCTACTGAAGCCTCGTTTTCGTGCCAACCACTCTGCTGCGTCACGTGACATTTCTGAAAGTGACTGAAACTTTATTTTTAAAAAAAGGGGGGCTTCCAGTTGTTTTAAAATTGGCATTTAGTAGATACTTGACACATTTTAGTTCCATAACTTTGCTTAGTAAAAGCATTTCAAATATTTTTTCTTCTCCTGTCTTGTTTCTAACCATCCAGTGTAGGCTGATGCTGTTTTCTTTTATACTGATATCTACAAGAACCACAGGATAAATGTGCTATTCACTCCATAGATGCTAATTGTAAGTACTTATTCGCTAACTAAAAAAAAAGGTTTGACTGCTGCAATCATCTTCTTTAACTCGGCAGTCTGAGCCTTTGTGGTTTTTCCTTGATGAAACAAAACTGCATAGTTCTGAACATTTGGTAAATCTCCTCTGAATCTTCCCCTTTGCTTTGGTAGTTAGAAGTCCATGCCTGGACTGTATACTCTAAGATAATCTAGCAATATGCGCAAGGAATCACAGACAGTCGCATCACGGCTGAGATGGCTATGAGACTCCAACCCTTTCGCCATAGTCTTCTTGGATCGCCAAATTGGGGATGGCACGTTATCATGGTGACATGATCGCAGCAAAACTCGAATACGATGGCTACAAAGGATTGATTTCTCTAACTCGGTTCCGAAGTAACTATATGCTATAACTGCCTGAAGAGGAAGGAAGGGGATGGGTACTGAATTCCTTTGGAACTCTTTGCCGGAAAGGAATGGGAGTGGTGAGGTGAACGAGGATGTATAGCAAACGTTTAAGAGAAGCTGGGGGTTGTTCGGGGACTGGGAGCTGCTTGATTCTTTTTAAAATAATAAAACGTTTGATGGGGCAGGGGCCGGTCGTAACAGGTTTTCGAACGAATTTGTCTTGCCCTGGAACTGTGTGCAGGGAGATTAGGGTTCGTCAGATATCACGGAGGGACGTAGTTTATTAGGATTAAATAATACGCACAGATCCGGCGAAATCCAAAACTTCTCCCCCCCACCCCTGTCGCAGAGTTAGGGTTAACCCCAGCTGTAACATAGGCCGGGGTAAGTGGTGACACCTGGCGGAAACCTTTACATTTCCCCTCTTAAAGCCAGTCGGCCAATCGGGTCGTTAATCTGCAGCTTTACCGCTACGTCCTTTACCTGGCTCAAAGGCAAATATCTCAAGGCCCTTAAGGGATAATCCAAAGGGAATCTCTGACACTTTTTTTTCTATATAGTTTTCTATTTCGTTTTATTTCTGTAAACAGGGTAATGTAGCTGAATTATTATAGATCCAATATCGCTGACAGGAGCATCAGAATAGATGGGCGAAGACTGAAGACACGAAACCCTTGCTGAAAGCAATTTGCTTTTTTAAACTCTTCTCTGGATGCTGGAATTTCTACGAACAACCGAGATCAACCAGAATGACGCTAGTGTCTCTTTAACGTGGGTAAGAGAAAACTCGGTTGGTATTTAATTCGAACCATCAAAACAAATGCGCTAATCAGCTGGCTTTACCTTTGTTACAGCCAGCCAGCTCCCCGCAGACACTTCCCAGATAACAGGGGCTCGTGCCCGCTTCATTTCCACGGCGCCAAAAAAAATCAAAAACCCAGAACATTGAGCCGCGCGGGCGAACAGTAAATCAGAATTTCTCAGCAGGTAAGTAATCACTTCTACCTAAAACTAGGCCCCATGGTGAGGAGTATCTTTGGGAAGAGGGGAGGGGGTCTTTCTTCTGATTAATTCCTACAAGAGCTGTATTGGGTAGAGCCTTTCCACGGAGCATAAAAGCTGCCCCAAAACCTTACACTTACTTAGGCGTGATTGCCCGAGGTGATTCTCGTAGGTTTCTCACCTGTGCACTATCACTGAACGGGTTTAGGACAGTCATTCCCCACCGTAGCGTCGTCCATCAGCTTTCTGCTCCGTGTACAAACTTCTAAGCCACCTTGGTCGTCCTGGCGCTGATAGATGAGAAACCAGCGGTCACTAGTCCCTTTCTTGCCCATCTCTCCAGCAATCCTCTGCCGCCTACTTCTGCCGAGAAAAGCCACCTGGGACCTATCGACAAGAACGTACGCGCTGTGCAGCCAATTATTTATCAGGTACACTGAAATAGCGGTCTTTCTCGCGGTGATGTCTATATATTTTATATTATAAAGGTTCTTATTCCAAAGTCACATATATGGGAGAAGTTTATTCAACCAACGTAATGCTATCCATAAATGTAACAGTAATACCTAAAAGTGTGCTACTACTTTCTTCACATGTGTAGCAAAGTCCAAATATGGTGAGAACTGAGAGTTTCACAAGAATACAGAAAAATTAATTCGTAAGAACTTAATTTTGAAAAGAAAAAAAAGAGGGGGGGTCCGGAGGAAGGCGGCTCTACGAGAAATATTTACATGTTTAGAGTTCCAAACTTCGAGTCGAAATCAGAAATAAATCGTCACTTTCAGATTTCGAGAGTTAAACTCCCAATGTCGCGTAGGTAGTACACAACGATCATTTTGAGCTTCTTTCTCCGTGGTTACCACTAATTTTGTTGGAGCCTTGATTTCGCTTTCAAATCAACGTCTGACGGTGCAAGTGTGGCAGATAATTTGATATTTCCGATGAAGGGAATTAACAGAAAAGTGTAAACACGCTACAGCAAACCTAAGAAAGAAAGAAAAAAAGAATTATCGCACATTATATATTCTTTTTTTCTCTCAATATTATCAGCTTGGCCGTAGTGGTCTTTCCCTCAGTACTGACCGTGAACTCTTATTGTCATAGCCTGATACCTCACATAATCTGAATTCTTTATGCGCAACTTTCGTATTATAAGACACCATCCTCTTCTATGGATGCGAGTTAAAACCATAATCTAGTAAATTTTCCATCTGAATGGTGCGATAATTCAAATAAGATATAACAAAATAGAACTGTTATTATCCATGTATACGCAGCATCTTCACGAGACTACGGTCTGATAAGCCTGCGATGATAACAGGTTTGGACTTTAAAATGTACACCTTCAGCGTATGCACGTAGTTGGGTCTTTCTCAGTTAATGGCCGGGTGCGGATTTCCGGATAGATCGTACCCAGACTATTGTATCACGACAAGTCGGCGCCGTGCGGGGTACGGATTTGCCTAGTAAGAAAAACTGTCCCTTTGATCGTATTACTGGCAGACGTGAGGATTACTCGGCTAGGTCTCCAACGGACTAGAAACCGGAAGTTACTGAACCTTCACCCGTCCTTAACAAAATACATCGACTATATTCTCCAGGTGTTTTGTGCTGTTTCGTACCTGTAATTCTCCTCCATCTCCTATTATACACTCGCGTTGAGCTTATCACAATTACAGGTTCCTTTGTTCCGCGCCTTTACGTCAGAAGTTCTTCCCCCACCCCCCCTCCGCCGAAACTCAGTGTTCCGGCTGGTTGCCCCCGAGGGGAGGCGCGTGACGGCAGGTGGAAGACGCTGTTCCCGCCGGTTACCCAAAGCAGACGCGGTGATGCGTGGCGGCGGAGTACACAGCCGTAGGTCGGGAAGCAGGCAGACGGACTTGATGCGACAGTCGCCTCGGCGCATCCCCCCGCTGGCAGGTAGCTCTTCTCCGCTCGGGCGCCGTGGAGATGACTCAGGTGTGTACAGGTGGGCCGCTGGTCTACGCCAGCTACTTTCGCTTTCCCGCGCCGCCGAACAAAGGACCGCATCGATCTGCAGAAATACACGGCGATTGGCGAGCACCTGCCAACGGGTGGAGGGTGATCATCGGTTTAGAGAGACGATCGCTCGAAGCTCACTGGTTCATACTTTGTCCGCTGTCCCGCCCCGACCTTCACCCGACCCGTTCTCCGGGCTCCCGCTGACCCTGGACCTCTCAGTACGCGAATCTCTTTCTGAAAAAGAAGAGAAGACGCGCCCAGTTATCCGAAGGAGGACAACTTCAGCAAAGTTTCTGGCATCGTCGCTTTCCAGAGGTCTGCTTGAGTAGAGGTTACGCCGAACAGCATCCACGTGGGCAGTGGCCGGCTGTCGGACTTCCGCCCACGTGGTCTCGCTGTCCACAAACAGCCAACCAGTAAAGAATTTCATCGGAGGAAATGCCATCTTTAATCACCTTTACAAAAACCCAAAATATTCGGCGCATCTTATAAAGGAAAGAGAGACAACGCAATGCTGCATTTCACTATCCCCTGCCTCGAACGTCGGCTAAGTTTGACGCGCCATAACGTTTGTTAATATCTATAATATTTTGACATTAAAAAGAAAATTTTTTTCCACTTGATGAATTTTCGCAAATCACGCAGCACATTTAATAACAAAATAATAATTGGCATCTCTTGTACTTCAGCAGAGTAGAGAGAGAGAGAGAGAGAGATGACGTCAGTACAGAGAGAGATGGATGGAGAGAGAGAGAGAGAGAGAGATGACGTCAGTACAGAGAGAGATGGATGGAGAGAGAGAGAGAACTTGCTTTTATTGTATAAATAAAAAAAGCATTTACTGCGTATTCTAATGTAATTTTCTGTGTATTGATTCCTCATTGTGCTTCCGATAGGGAATAGAAAACAAAAGAAAACGCAACATCACAATGGTTTCAATGGGAATGGTCTTTAAAAGTTGTCTGTCCATGGATGATGTTGATAACTTCACAGGAACATCAGAGAAGACCAGAATGTTGCCAGCGTACGGAGCGCACACAATACACCCCATGGTCGATCTACATGGGCACTGTGCCAGCCAGATCTGCACGGCGCAATTTAGAACTAGCCGCCGTTCACATCCCGTTTGGAATGGAAATTTTATCTTTGCACGGTTGAACGCGTTATTGATGCGGCAGAGAGAGTGTGTTAGGGAAGGGGGGCTGCTGTGTTTTCCCTCACTGTTTCTAACAGTCCGCCCATCGCTGTTATCAGCAATGGTGTAATGCAGCGCTGTCCGGCAGAAGCGCAGTAATCGCTGCTGTTTTCTCTCTATCTTCTGTTTCTCTCTATATTATGCGCTGCTGTTTTCTCTCTATCTTCTGTTTCTCTCTATATTATGCGCTGATGTTTTCACTCTATATTCTGTTTCTCTCTATATTATGCGCTGCTGTTTTCTCTCTATCTTCTGTTTCTCGCTATATTATGCGCTGATGTTTTCACTCTATATTCTGTTTCTCTCTATATTATGCGCTGCTGTTTTCTCTCTATCTTCTGTTTCTCTCTATATTATGCGCTGCTGTTTTCTCTATCTTCTGTTTCTCTCTATATTATGCGCTGCTGTTTTCACTCTATATTATGTTTCTCTCTATATTATGTTTCTCTCTATATTCTGTTTCTCTCTATATTATGTTTCTCTCTATATTCTGTTTCTCTCTATATTATGCGCCGCTGTTTTCTCTCTATCTTCTGTTTCCCTCTATATTATGCGCTGCTGTTTTCTCTCTATCTTCTGTTTCTCGCTATATTATGCGCTGATGTTTTCACTCTATATTCTGTTTCTCTCTATATTATGCGCTGCTGTTTTCTCTCTATCTTCTGTTTCTCTCTATATTATGCGCTGCTGTTTTCTCTATCTTCTGTTTCTCTCTATATTATGCGCTGCTGTTTTCACTCTATATTATGTTTCTCTCTATATTCTGTTTCTCTCTATATTATGCGCCGCTGTTTTCTCTCTATCTTCTGTTTCTCTCTATATTATGCGCTGCTCTGTTTTCTCTCTATATTCTGCTCTGCTGTTATTCTGCCACGAAAATGAAGACCAGACCAAGGCGAGCGGAGCCCTGCTCAGAAATTACACCAGGTTCTTAATGTTTCCCCGTAATCAGTCAGGGGCTCCGAGTAACGACCCGAGCTATACTCGCACAAACAGCTACTCACGCGGTGAGTGGTTCAGAGCAAAATTAACAAATCTTTTTCCAAAAAAAAAAAAAAAAAAATTAGAGGCGACAGAAAAAGTTACCTGAATCTTCACAGTGAGAAAAACACAACAACAACAACAACAACAAGCCGGCCCGGTGGGGCAGGTAGTAGGGTGTTAGCTCCGTAAGGGGACCGTTGCTCCTGTACCGGGCTGATGATCGCCATAGCGTGAAACAGCTGTGCCCTCGGTGTCCGACTTGAGAGAGACCTCCCGGGTCCTCGGGGGCCCCGGCCGCTTGTCGGCTCGACGAACATCTCTCAGGAACGAGGAGGACTCGCTTAACAACAAATTACTGGCTGCGCGAATTCATCCTTAAACTGCCTAGAAGGCCGGTGGTGGGTGGACCCGGCAGTCGCGCGCGCCACCTGACGAACAGGCGAGACAACCTGTCCCCGCCCTCTGCCGAGGTATTATCAGGGCGCAGAAATTTCTTACGATAAAAACCATTTCAGTTTAATTATTCGAGTTCTCGGTATCGATCCCCGTAATCATTAAAAAAAAAAAAAAATCTAATCAAACCTAAAATATGATGAGATCGACCAGGGTTCCGATTTCCTGGACCTTCCGGTCCCTAATTCGCCCCTGGACTCCTGACGTAAGATAGATTCCTTTCTCTTTATTAGTTACGGAAGTTAAAAACAAAGTCCTTTCACGATGGACACGCAGACTGGTGCGTGCGGGTCTCGGGCCTGGGCATCACATCGAAAAATTGCGGATAATTAGAAAAGGGAAAGAAAGGAATTTTATCCTTTGGTTTAGCAGAGACATGAATGGCTGACTATGTATTCTCGTTGTTGTTGTTGTCCTTGCCGCTGATAATAATAATAATAACATAGCTAATAAAACAAACAAAAATACTTAGTTTTACAATAAAAAGTCTCTTTTAACGTTTTGATGCAGAAACACGTTATTATTCACTAAAAATTATTAATCTCCAACTACTCGAGTGTCGATCGAATAGCAGATAATCCTCTCTTATGGCTTCTGCCCAAATATAGATATATTAAATTATTTTGAGACGCCCCCCACTACATCAATGAACGACTACAGTTGGAACAAAAATCGGTAATCAAGAAGTCAAAACTCTGTATTTTCCCAAATTAAATTATTAATTGATCAGAATCAACTCCCAAAAATGTATGACTCCTAATTTTAGAACAAGCTCTATTATGTTAACGTTTCACACACTTAAGCTAAACGTATTGTGTTGTTCACAGTTAGGTGAACCCTCTCCATAGTTAGGTTTGTAATGGTTAGCCCTCTCCATAGTTAGGTTTGTAATGGTTAGCCCTCTCCATAAACAAATGGCGAAGTAACAAAATCTTTTATGCCCCTTCAGCGGTCGCGATGAAAACAAAGACAGTCAGAGTCTAGTTACTTTTCAAACCGTTATGTCGTAAGAAATGAGAGAATAAATGCAACTTGCTTTACAAGAAACTAGGAAACCACCACGGCTCATATAAGAATTCCAGAGAGAATAATTATATCAATCTGATTTGTAAACAATGACACTATTACTATAAACGTTGAACACAGGTAATTTATTCCGTTTTCTAATGCCACGCCTAGTTGCCAACTTGCAACTTTAAATAATGTATAATTATGTCCTTTAGCATTTGTGACTGTAGATAACAGAACATATTTCCGATTGAGCACATGATGATCAAAACTTGTAATCAGGGGTAAATATAGTAGTTTAAATCACTCTGCATACTTTACGCGCTCTTGAACATTCGAGATCCATATAGGTCCTTTGCGATGCTTCAGTTCAGAATTCTTTCCTGAATATAGATTACACACCTGCCCAGAATATTCAAGTCGTGGAGGAGATCGACTTGTTAAAAATTTCCAGTAATTTACATTTGATAGCTCAGTTAATTATTATTCCTGTTATATTAGCAGCTAGAATAGGTCCGTCACATTTAAGCTTGCCTTTAGTGACGACAGCGGAACGGTTTCGGTTTGCGAATAAAGCGTTGATATCTCTCTCGTTCACGTCGCTATGTTCGTTGTAAATGGCTGCTCCATGTCGTGGAAGAGAAACGTGTCGACTCCACGTTTAGCTCGACACGCTGGGCCGGGCGCAGAAAGGGCTTTCAATAAATGGCGGCTTTAGTCGAAATTACTTTGGAATGAAACCGCAGTATACGGAGAAACCGAAACCTCGCCGTGGAGCGAGCCGGCACAGAAAAAGAGCAATGATCGATGACAGGGATCGAACCTCGGGAGTCGAGCCGATACTTTCTGTGTAAGTTATGCGTCTAAATGAAGATTAGAATTTTAGATTTTATCGGTTTGATGTTCAATAAGAAAACCTTAAAAAAAAAATATTTTATCTATACTTAATCCAGATAATCTTTAGCCGATATATAAACATCCCGAGTATTGCAGTCAAACAATTTAACTTCCGTTTGTCTCTCAGCTCCCACCCACGTAAACGGTTCTTCCAATAGCTGGTCATCTTAATCTTTCGAGCAAAATTACGACTCGCTGTCATATCATCCCCGACCCTTTGGTAACAGACCAGCAGACTGGCTCCCAGATCTGCCAAAGCGGGCACTGGGGGCGTTCCGTCCGTTCGTATATCAGAGACTGCGAGCTCTGAACATTCGCCGGTCGCTTCCGACCGTTTACATACCGGACCAACGTCAGGGGAATCGTGTTAAAAGATTCTCGGCCCCTCCTCCTCCTCCCGAAGACTGGGAGAAAGTTGTGCGACTCCCGCTCGTAGGCGATCGGAGCCGCTTAGCTGATCGGAAGACTAGAAGGTGGTGGTACGTGGTAACCTATTAAGGGCTGTTTTCAAAACTAGTGATGAATTACGAGTAAGGTACAGAACACCAGGCACGTGACGGAGCTATCATCCCAGCTCGCTCAGACTCGAGTAAAGTAAAGCAAACTTTAGACGCGCCTTTTGGTTCCCCGCCCACCGTAATAAAGTCTCTGAACCCTAACCAAAACCCCGAAAGGAAGAAGGCAGAAATAACAGCAACACTCTTGTGAAATATCAGCACGAAGACTCACTAACTTACAAACAAAACTAGTGAACAAACAATAAGTAGGGAGAGAAGATGTCAGATTTCACTCATTTGTGTTTATTTTATCCATTAGCTTCGGCTCCGGTATTTACAGAATCTTTAAAGTAGGGGGAAAAAACGATATAAATAAGTTAACCACGCGCGATAATTTTCTGCCAGCAGGGTGATGGGCAGAAATTCACTCAGAACAGAATCGGTGTTGTGACAGCTGATACTGCGGCAGTAAATGATCCCAGTTAGGCTTTTCTAGGCCTGTTTAGTGGAGCCAGAGCAAGCTTGTCTATGTCCATTTAGAGAAGCCACACCAAGCTTGTCTAGGTATTTTTAGGGTAGTCACACCAAGCTTGTCTAGACCCGTTTAGAGAAGCCACACCAAGTTTGTCTAGGCCCGTTTAGAGAAGCCACACGAAACTTGTCTACGTTGTATAGAGGAGCCAGAGCAAGCTTGTCTATGTCCATTTAGGGGAGTCACAGCAAGCTTGTCTACGCCTCTTAACGGGAGCCACACGAAGCTTGCCTACGTTTGTATAGAAGAGACAGAGCAAGCTTGTCAAGGCCTATATAGGGGAAGAGAAGCCACACCAAGTTTTCTAGGCCCGTTTAGAGAAGCCACACCAAGCTTGTCTAGGTATTTTTAGGGTAGTCACACCAAGCTTGTCTAGGCCCGTTTAGAGAAGCCACAGCAAGTTTGTCTAGGCCCGTTTAGAGAAGCCACAGCAAGTTTGTCTAGGCCCGTTTAGAGAAGCCACAGCAAGTTTGTCTAGGCCCGTTTAGAGAAGCCACAGTAAGTTTGTCTAGGCTTATCTAGGCCCGTTTAGAGAAGCCACAACCTGATTGTTTAGGTATTTTTGGGGTAGTCACACCAAGTTTGTCTAGGCCCGTTTAGAGAAGCCACAGCAAGTTTGTCTAGGCCCGTTTAGAGAAGCCACAGTAAGTTTGTCTAGGCTTATCTAGGCCCGTTTAGAGAAGCCACAACCTGATTGTTTAGGTATTTTTGGGGTAGTCACACCAAGTTTGTCTAGGCCCGTTTAGAGAAGCCACAGCAAGTTTGTCTAGGCCCGTTTAGAGAAGCCACACCAAGTTTTTCTTGGTATTTTTAGGGTAGTCACACCAAGCTTATCTAGGCCCGTTTAGAGAAGCCACACCAAGTTTGTCTAGGCCCGTTTAGAGAAGCCACACCAAGTTTGTCTAGGCCCGTTTAGAGAAGCCACACCAAGTTTGTCTAGGCCCGTTTAGAGAAGCCACACCAAGTTTGTCTAGGCCCG
The DNA here is from genome assembly GCA_018389105.1 of Nautilus pompilius. Classification (NCBI taxonomy): domain Eukaryota; kingdom Metazoa; phylum Mollusca; class Cephalopoda; order Nautilida; family Nautilidae; genus Nautilus; species Nautilus pompilius. The sequence continues at coordinate 248,720 of JACATO010000086.1, read as the reverse complement.
TTTAGAGAAGCCACAGCAAGTTTGTCTAGGCCCGTTTAGAGAAGCCACACCAAGCTTGTCTAGGTATTTTTAGGGTAGTCACACCAAGTTTGTCTAGGCCCGTTTAGAGAAGCCACACCAAGTTTGTCTAGGCCCGTTTAGAGAAGCCACACCAAGTTTGTCTAGGCCCGTTTAGAGAAGCCACAACCTGATTGTTTAGGTATTTTTGGGGTAGTCACACCAAGTTTGTCTAGGCCCGTTTAGAGAAGCCACACCAAGTTTGTCTTGGTATTTTTAGGGTAGTCACACCAAGCTTATTTAGGCCTGTTTTGGGGAGCCACGCCAAGCTAGTCTAGCCACTAGTAAAAGTTTCTTGTTGCTTATGGAAAGCTAAAGAAAAGTCTTTATCTGTTAGAATTCGGTAATCGTTTCTACGATGCAACCCCACGAAAGCTCTGGTAGGAGTCGGGCTCTCACATGACCGTCGAATTAGCCAGCCAGAGATGACAGCACAAATCCCTGACTCTCTACAACGTTAACAATTCAGAGCAGAGAGATGGCGCTTTGCCTCGGTATTTTGGTATGAGGTTGTCCGCTTTTGGAGCGGGGACCTTTCTTTAATTACTAGCAAAAAGTAACGTTGCTTCAGATTCCATACATAAACTTTTGAAATGCTCGAGACCAATTGGCATTATCCAAATGAATGAATGCCACTATACACCAGTGATCAGCGCCATATCTTAGGTATTTCATTTACCTGTAGCAGTCGATAGTCCACGCATACAACATCTGTACTTGTGTTACCTGTGGGCGTGTCTTCTTTATCGACTTGTATAAACAACCTGTAACTTTCCACTTCGCTGAAGCTCGCGCCGGGCGCGTCAAAGTGGCCTCTATCAAAGTGGTCTCTGACCTCTCGAGTTTCTCAACCGCGAAGAGGGCTCCAGACATGGTCTCTTTTATCTGATAGTAGATTAAATGTTCGCGGGTTTTTCCTCCAGAAAGAGATGGAAGTGTGCAGGTTGTGGGCCCAACTTCTGGGAGTGTTTATGAACGCCTTTCATATTTTGGGCTTAGTATAAATCGTAGGCTTTCTGTCTTTTGAACAATTTTTTTTAGAATAGTTTTATACCACGTGATTTATACTTCCGGACACCCTGCTATCCGTACAGTAGAGCGCCGGTTTCTCCGTCCTACTAAGGCAATTACATTGAAGACTTCGAGTATCTGTCCAAGGAGAAAACCTTTTAGCTCCAATACGTGAAATAATCAAAATGCCTTGAGAGTGGTTTTACAAAGGGGTGACCGAAATCAGCCATTCGTCCTCTCGAAGAACCTGCCAGGCAGATTAAATGCACTATAGAGAAATCTTGAAGATATTCTGCACAATCTTCTCTCTCTCTCTTTTTTAATGCTCAAATATCTAGGTGGTAGATATTTCGTGCCACGGTGGATTTCCTCCACAACTTGATCTTACTTATCTGGATAGCTTCACCTTAAGCAAAGGCGACAGTATATGCCATTCTAAAGAGTTCTACTTTCATCTTTAGTTTGTTTTCTTGGTCGACGAGATCAGCAGCTGTCAGACATCAGTTAACCCTTTATTTCCTCTCGCCGGACAGAGAAAGGAATAATTTAGCAAATGCATTTCTTCCTTAATTTAAAAAAAAGAAAATTTTATTTAAGTTATTTTATTTTGCTTACTGCAAATATTTTAAGGGTCTTTTTAAAAAAAAAAAAAAAAATTTGAGTTACTTCCCCATGAGTTTAAAGGGTTAATGACTGTAGGGCCGCAAACATCGCAAGCGATGCTGTCAAGTCTGCTCAGTAGTCTGTTCGGAGCTATTAAAATGGCGCAGTGATGTCGAAAATAGAAAGCGGTTCATAAATGCACGGCTCATAGGCCGTCTAATTAAGTTGGCTGCTCTTCTGACAGTTTTAAACCAGACCCAATAAACAGCTTCTCCGAGGCAGAATAGCGCCATTCTGTCAGCACAAGATGGCTGGCTGACATGGCGGAGACTTCCTAATGCGCGCGCGATATTTAAATAGAGATAAATAAATACCACAAAAATGAGGTTCGCTATACTAACCACCCTTAACCCCTCCCTCTCCGTGGTAACTCTCACTGCCGAGTCCATAGAATAGGCTTATCCGGTGTCAGCGGCTGCCTACCAACTCGTGCGGATCCGTATCAGTATTCTTATCTACGTCATATCCTTGGTGTCGTCTGGTCACCCGGATGCCCGTGTTGATGCCGGGTGTTCTGGGAGTCTTTAGGTGGTTAATACCGGTAAATGAAAAGGAGAGGGGACAGACAGAATCTATTAACTCGACAGTATAATGTGAAGAAACATCTGAATGCAGCATAACTACAGGTTTATTGTAGGGTACGTGGATATAATACAGGTGCGAACACAAAACAATCACTACGTCACGTGTTCATCACGTAGAAGCCCCTCCCCCCGGTTACATAACTTCCGTTACTGCTGCCAGCTGATATTTAGAGAAAACCCTCCCACCTACTATACGACGGCCATTCACCGAAACCCTGACTTCCATGCCGAGATCTCAGTCTCAGGGTGTCGCCTCGCGCCATTCCCAGCGGAAGCCTCTCTCGGAGTTCGTGGAAAATCCCCTCGAACCTGAACTTTATTCCGAAACCCATTGTTGTTTTGATTCAAGAATATTTGGAGGGAGAATTTGGATTTCTCGGAATCCACAAAAACGAGACGTCTCCTGTTGGAGTGGAAACCCTAACGGCCCCTGGACGGACGGCCGCCGTCTCGTACGGAGGGAGCTGTTCCGCCAAACGTAAAAGCACGAAGACATTCCCGCCGGACTGACTTCGCTTCTCCCCACCGCGGTTCTGCACCTACGACCGCTGCCAGTTCTACCTCGAAGGCTTCTCGCCCCAAACCGGTCCGTCAGGGTTCACTAGCGGAGAAGGACAACGTTAGAACCCTTTCCCCCACCTTTTCCTTGTTTAAAAAAAAAAGAAAATTGGGGACTAAAATCGCACTCCGGGGGGGGGGGGGTGTAAGCGCCAACTGCTCGGTATATTCCGTAGTCATAGTAACGAGTGACGTGGCTTCACGGTAAGAGCTGCTAACGTAAGACCCTTAAACCTCTGGAAGATGAGATAACAAGAAGAAGAAGAATAGTGTCGTCGGGCAAAGAAAATTAATTTTTTTCCTCCCTTCCTCTTCCACCTACAACAAAATAGTGTCACCGGACAACAGCCTACACTGTAGCCAGGAAATCAGCTACAAACGGTTCCGGTGAAAACAAGGACAAAATTAATCATTTATTTAAAGAGGGATAAATGTGAAGACAGTTGTTAAGGCGTTCGGTAACCAGCCCTCCAAAAGGATAATGGCAGCAGAATATACGGATTAATGAGATGGAGACGTAGGTGAAGAGTTGGTGCTGTAGTCCGTCCCAGTCTCAGAGATCATTAAAGATGGTCAATCCCTCGTGCTCTGCTTATTTTTAGGAAAACCCCAAAAATTATTCCGGTCAGGGGGTGATCTGAGTGACATAAAAATGTGCTGGAGGGGCAAAATTTACAGAAAGTAGGGAGTAGCTAAGCCGTCTCTCATAGACAGTAGGTCATCTTTAATGATCGCTGTAAGGGGGAGGAATAAAGAAACCACGTGGTAAGACCGAAGGTCGGAATTAGTTGTAGCCAGTCATTAAAGATGAAGTCTGGAATGCTGGGAATCGGCTCTTACGCCCCCCAGTTTTCTCATTTAGCGTAGGTGGGCTGCAAAAATCCTCCGAGAGGCTACAGACAGATTCCGGTCCAAGAGAACAGCCGGTCCAAACATCTGCGTGTGCGCGCACTCTGGAATTAGCAGTCGGAAAGAAAGAAAAGTAATAAATGAAAACAAAAGAAAAATCAATGAGCTAAAGTACAACAAAAATGGCCGCAGCAGCGAAATGTGTTGCATTAATTTCCTAGAAACACATCGAACCTAGAAAAATTGTTCTGGCGCGCACACAATAACATTTTCGGTCAATTTACATCGCTGATGCAGCTGTATCTCTATGAAAATAGGTTAACAGAATCCTGGAAAATCTCATTCAGTCGCAACTTTAATTTAATTTATTTAAAAAAAATTAGTTTAACGATATTTTTTTTTTTAATACAAGAAATTATTTACCTCATCTCATTACATACATATTTCTGTTGTGACCTGCTCCCTTCGTACACTGCCCGTATAACTTATTTTATATTTGGTGAACTTGTGAGCTAGTTGCCAATGGTGATGGTCCACATGTCAAGAGAAGAAAAATCGAAAGTCTCTTTATTTCCTAATACAGTTTACATTAAATTGTAGGATCGCCCGAGGATGAAGAGAGATGTCGCTGAAATATTAATTGGAGATTATCATCGACTGTGAAGCTGAACGAGAGCCGCTGGAGAGGACAGAGCGGTGTGGGATTAAGAGTTGGTTCTGAATCAGTGATTTAAATATGTGTTTTAGGACATTTGACCCTGTTTATATTGTAGGCCCCTACTGCCTTCCGGTAAAAAAGATCGCATATCAGCAGTAGTGGAGCAAATGGTCTCTAGCGTACATACTCAAATATTAGGTAAAGGGATCCGCCCACCTCTTTGAGGTGCTATATGTCAGAGGATTCTGAAAACATGATGCCAAATTTATAATCTAATAGTAGATAACACCATCACACCTTCTGAGGCTGGCAGACTTGCCATCTCTCTCTCTCTCTTTGTCTCCTGTTGCCTAGATACAGCACTCTTGTTTCTAAATGACGTAAACATGACAAAACATCTCATTTTTTTCTTAAAGGACGATAGACAATTCAGCTAATCTCAGCCAAATCGAAATTAGAGCAGTGCAAACACAGGAGTGTGTACAGCAAATCTGCTCTAAACTGTATCAGGCGTAACTAATCATGTACCTTCTCAAGAGATACTGTACAGCCAGTTGTCTCCGCCAAATCTATTTAAATAATACATTCATTTTATCCGTAACTAACCTCTGCGAATTCTTTCAAACATTCTCCCATCCAAATTAAACTGCTTTTGGAATTAATTTAAAAAAAAACAAACAAAAACAAATTAATTTTCTTAAAAAATAATGTAAAAATTCCTTTAATCTTGAAAATACAAATTCATTCATTATTTTCAGAATTCTAATCGACTTTTCTCCTTCTCTTGCAGATTAATTATTTCTCTTCCACATCGTTATAGGATAAAATCTTGTGTTAAATTTGTTCCTTCTCTTTTAATACCCGTCTCAGATCATAATCTTTTTGTATAAAAAAATTAAAGTTTATTTTTATACTGAAAGTAGTATATCAGAATCCTCAAAGTTCGGACTTTCGGTTTGTATCAGTAGACATTTGGTTCTGCCATTATTTTCTTAGCGGCCCCGTTAGCTTTTGCCTACCAGTTGCATAAAGGGGTTTGATTCCTCCTGTACTCAAAAGATAAGACCAACCAGCATTTCATGTTAACCTATTTTAATTACCGGAAATGAGAGCAAGAGGACCGCACTAAATAATCAAGATGTCCGGGTTTAGACAGTCGAACAATGCTAAAGAAAAGCTTTTCATGGGGCGAAAAACCAGGAGATAAGCATAACGAATTTAAAAAAAAAAAAACAACAGAAAAATAAAAACGCTTAATGGTTGACGCAGCCTCCCATTTAGGGGGTGAATCAGTCTTGATTCCTATCAGCGGCGGGAAATAATCAAACCGGTCATCGGCCGACAGAAGAGAATTGGCGTCGCGCTCGCGAACAAACACAGAACAAGAGAGAAAAGAAATTAAACCATTCGGGATTTTTAAAGCCACAAAACTATCATTCACCTTTTGGCGTCGATACCCAACCCCGTAATAATGGCTGCCTTGTCAACATTTGACATCGAGATGAAAAACAAACGAATGAAAAAAAAAAAAGCAATAATGTTTGAGAGAATTAATTACAAAACTGATTAATTGGCGAGGCTCGTAAACAATAGATGAGAAGTCATTAATAAGTGATTATCTCGAGTAGCTATTAATTTCCTATTTCAGCTGACTCGCTTTCCATCGCCGTTATGCTGCCCCGGTAGATGGCGGCGCCTGTAAGGTTTCCTAACGGTGGGAAGATGGTCACTCATATCGTATCCAAACTAATCATGCAGCTGCTTTGATAAATACCTGTGATTATCCTCGCATCCACTGATGGGTTTAGAAAAACCACATTCTCACTGGACTGTACCAAACACGTATCACGTGACTTTGACACGCTTGTCTTTTCTTTCAGTTTGAAAATTTTTTTAAAGAGAAGAACGATTTGCTCAACAACAACAAAAAACGCTAACTAGAAAACCATTTTCAAACTTGTGCTATTTATCAGTTTAAAGGAGAAATGTTTGTGCGCGCAGGTTGTTATCCCCCTTTTCTACAAATTACCGTCAAATTAGGGGAACAGAGGCGGGGTAGGAAAAATGCGGTCCGTTTAAGATTTTGAGGTTATGTTGAAATTCACGATGCTAAGATCTGACGTGCAAAAAATCTACCGGCGCCTTCAGAAATTTCCGACGTCCCCAAAATTATTCCTGAAAACCTTGAGAAGCGAATGGACAAATGTTTTATTCTTTAATTATTAAGTTTTTTTTTCCGTATATCATGAAGAAAAACGAGGTGCAAGGTTTATCAGATCTTACCAAAACATCTGCTAAGCCTTCTTAGACGGTGAACCGGGTCCATGTGTGATAAGAAGATGAATTCAGAGGAAGTCCGTGTAATTTGAACCTCGATCAGTTTTCCGGGACTTAGTCAATATGTGGCATCGTAGAACCATCGTGAATGGTTCCACGCACCGGCGAAAATCCTTAGCAAAAGTGATCCTATTTGTTTTAGCTGTAAGAGTAAAATAACGAGAGTTGGTGTTATTTTCCAACTTAATGGATATCTGAGACTTCAGGATGACACTGCGGCCATCTACAGGCTGTTCAGCATGTTGTTAATATGAAATCGCGATTCTATGGACTGGGCTATCAAACTGCTGATGTCAACGGGATCAATACCTAGTTTAATATAGAGAAAACACGTGTAGGAGAGAAGTGAACCGCAAGATTTCTCGAGACGCAGTATTGTTGAGAACTGCTGAACCAGCATCATTGACGAGAAAGCGTAAGGCAAATTGATGGATGAAGCACCTCGTTGGGACTAGGGTAGATTCTGACCTGAAAATTGCAGTAGTGAAACGACGATGCATTTTTAGCAACCGATTCTGTGGTTGAAGTGGAAGTCTGGGCCGGGCTACAGAGTCTGATACTAAGCCATCTCCTGGCCAGTTGCGGTAGTGAGCTCACCGTTAACCCACGCAAACCGCCTAACTGCTGCTATCACACAGATGCGGATACGTACCGATCGCCCCACCGCGTTCATCAGGACTGCGAGATTTCTGACATCAGAAACCAGTATCGCGGATATATTGCTCTGTCATCAAGGGGGTACCGCGATATACCGATAGTATCATACCCTCCAGTTTTTGTTATCGCTCGTTTCGTATTTGGAAAAAAAAAAAAAATCCCTCCGCAGTTTTGAGAGACAGAAGGGGAAGACGGTGTCCTGCCGCTAGCCCACCTTTAAAACTTGCCCCCGACTCTCGAGACGACGGGGCTGATAAAAGGCGGCATGGTTCGCGAATGACTTCACAATACACGAAAAGACAAAGTATTGTTGATTCTTGATGGACACAAAGGCTACTCAGAGCGAAAGATACCAGTATCAAGGTGGTGGTTGTTATTATTGTCCTCCCACCACCGACCCTGGCATTTCCTAACGCTCTCAAGTAATATCAGTCTGGCCGGCCTGAGCCTTTGAGGTAACTCACCTAGAAACAGCTCTGAGTCAACACCTGGAAGTGTCTCAAATATTGTTTAGGAATGTAATAAGCTGGTCATTGTTTTTGGATTTGAAGGACTAGGGCTGTGGTCATAAACACAAAGTGCAAAGGTATTTAAAGCACAATGGACAGCTGACTCACACAGTTGCTGTACTTAAAGAATGTAGCACCAGAAGATACTTATGATACTTACAAGAACGAAAAGGTAGAATTAGAAAATTTAGTCATTTCTCAGCAGGTATTTTCTGTGAAATCTCACAGTTGGTCAGAAGTAGCTGTGCATGTAAGTTTGGCAGTACTGTATTTGATTACAAAGCTTGCTAAGGTTTTCACAGGTGAATTTGTTAAATAGTGCTGTAAAATTTCTATGGCCAGAGAAGAAAAATATCTTACAGTAAGTTTAGCCCACATGGCTGATAGTCATAGATGGGAAGAGCATCTAGGTTGCTTCAAAAATAGTCATTTGAGAAATGTACTCTCTGCCTCAATGAGAATACAGGTATTGGAGATATAAAACCTAAAAGATGAACAGTTAGTGTAGTGAGGGCAATCAGGTCAACAATGTATCCACTCAAGTCAGTGATCTTTAAGCTAACGCATGTTTGGCCTCGTCTGTCTCCACTAGAAGCTGTCTAGTGCAGCTAACACCTGTGAAACCAGATACAATAGTATCTTCTGCAAAATGAGGTTCTCTTGGAGACTGAGCAGCTGTCCAAAAAAATTGCATTGTGCTGTCACTTGAGCAACCTTCATCTTCAAAGACTTTAGCTTCTTGCTTTTTTTTTTAAGGAAACCAAACCTTTTGGAAAACTTCATGAAATTTAAGTTTTTTTTTCAATAATTCTTTCCTGAACAGTTTGAAATGGTTCTTTCTAACTGCTTCAGCAATCAAGAGATTGATCACAATATTAGTTGGGGCTTGTGTGCCAGATAAAAGACACCTTTGATTTTGACTTCAGAGATTTATGAAGTCTTGGAAGGTAGTCATCAGTGAGTACAGATCTGTCTTGCTGTATCTAATCTCAGATGGCTGTATATCCTTGTGAGCCAAGTCTCCAGAACCAGCCATGCTATCATTTCCAAATTCACTGCTCTTGGGTGAGTGATAGATTAGTCAGAAAGTAGAACAGATAGGTATTGAGATTATTATTAGTGGTGGCACATCCTGAATCTGAAACTGCAGTTTGTACTGGATCACCATTTCACACCTTGTTCTTTACTCTTAATACATTTCCTAAGATGCTTACATTAGTCACCAACTCTCTCATCTAGCATGATTTCCAAGAAAAGCTTTCCTATCAATGGATTAATCTCTGCTCAGACTTAATTGACTAGGGACTTCACTTTAGTCATTTTTTCTGAATGAGCTAATAAGTTTTCCAGTACTTCTAGAGAACATTTGTGCAGGTATTGCTGTTGTAATGCTTTCCAGTCGACACTCTAGATGATTGATCCACTGGAAAACACCAACTTGATTTTTGTGTTAGCATTTGGAGCAAACCTTGGAAAATGGAAAGCTGCTCAATAAGAGTCTTGAAATAGAGTGAATTATGCCTCACTAGTGCATATGCTTTTTTGGCAACTGCAACGCCAAATGTTAGAAGTGTATTGTTGTTAACCAACAAACCTACTAGCTCTCTGAGACATGTTGGACTTTGGAATGCCTTACTCCAATGACAGTATTCCCAGTGGCAAATTTTACCTGTTGCTCATCTTACCCAGAATTCTGATGCACATGCTTGCTTCATGACCTCTAGTACAGCTATGGTTGCCCAAAAAGATGTCAGTTGTGGTTTGACAATTTCTGCAACACAGCTTAGGTATTCCTGCAAAATTACACAAAATGTAATGCCATGGGGTAAAGCATTCTAAGATCTTTCCATTGATTCCTCGTGATATACTTTGGCAGAATTGTTGATAAATTGAGCTACTATCTATTCTTATCACATCATTACTTTCAAGTACTATCATAAAAAATGGGATAAAAGCAACAATTACCAGGTGGTAAACTGAATTTTACATTTGTATGTTGTTAGTTTCTTAAAAAAAAAAAAATTTTGGCATTAATTTCCTAAGTGGGTGGGAGGTTTTCCCCTACCTCTTGGACTATTACTTAAATGCAGTGGATGATTAGAGGTGCTATTCTCATGCTTCTTTAGTAAATAGAACTCTTAATGATGAGCAAAAATTGCCAAAGTTCCTTAGCTATTACATTTACTTGATTGCGTGATCTTGCTTTTTGGTGGATATAAGGAAATTTCAAAATGAGCTTAATATAGTATCTGAAATTTGACAGGATTGTCATTTGAGGGGAATTGCTGCTACTAGAAAAACATATCCAGGAATGTAACCTTGCACATTTTGCGGTATATCAGATATTAGTTGAAAAGCATGGTGGTCATTCATCAGCAATGCATACTTTTGAATTGAGCTGCAAAAGGATTTTGGCCTAAGATATTTAAAGTTGGACCTATTTGCCTCTATGCTTCTTTATCTTCAAAAAGATCCTTGATGATGACAATCAGTATTTAAAATATACTAAGTCTCTTTGGCAGCAGGTGTGTGTACTATTTTTTGAATTGAAGATTAACAAGTCTAAAGGTTAGGGATAACTGACAAACATCTGCACCCATTTTTGTAGATCTTTTGTCTAAATTCCAACCAAAATGTGATAAAATTATGAAAGGAAAGCAAATGTATACATTTAACAGCTTAAAGTAACCAAAATAAATTAATGTGAAATATTATCTTTTTTTTTGTGAATGTAAAATGAAGATTAAAATATTTTTATTTAGTATATAAAATTCTCCTGTTAAGTGACTTAGAATAAACTCTGCTGTAAACATTTAGCATGCCAAAACAAATCTGTACATTTTTAGTGTTTAAATTATAGCATAATTGCTAGAGCATTCAACAGATTTAATTTTATCAGGAATGACCTGTGACCTCCATCAAAACATTTTGACACCCGTCTTAAGACATACTACAAATAGATCAGTGGACCGTTTGGAGTTGCCCTATTGCAGGCAAAGCTGCCAAAGAGAACATAGCTGTCAAGTCAGATGTATTTCCCTCCAATTATTTGCAGTTTGATGAAAGTTCAGGTTTGTAGATGTGATGGATACAACAGCAACCTGTCCAGTCAAAATCTGTTATGCCACCACCTAATATGAAATCTACTGCCATAGATATTTGTAAACCCCTAACAAAACATTCCTAGATGCTAAACATAAGAAATAATGAAACTTTTTTTAGTGGAATCACTATATCAAAGACCAGAGTAGAGGAAGTGCAGGAAAGGAACATATCCAAGCAGAATCAATCAGTGTCTCAAAGAAAAAGACATTCATCTCAAAAAGATGCAAAAGCTTTAGACATACAACCATCAATATCCACTGGTGTGGCTGTTGAAAATAACTAATTTGTGGTGACCATGCTAAAGATTAAGTACAAAGTGCTTATTATAAAGATTTGGCCCACTGATATCAGTGACCTAAATTACTAATATTGTGACAATTGTTCCAGCTTACATAAACTGGAAAGACAATGTACGCACCCTAAATGAAGATAGCAACTTAATTGTAATTTTTTTCTTTGATAACAGATCAAACAGCAGCTATTGGTTTTTCACTTTCCCTATCTACCATCATTCTCAGACATGGACTGGTGTTGAAAAAAAGATGGAAAGAGATTATGATAAAGCAAAAAAGTTGTATCCCACTCCAGATATAGAGAGCATTGGTCTCAGGAGACTTGGGCATATATCATTAAGGGCTGATGCTCTCACTTTTCTTTGCTATCATTGTACAACTAATCATCATTCTTGTTGAACTTCCTGTATCTATACAGCAACTGGTCTCTTTCTCCCCAAATCCATGGATTAAACCCAGCAGAATGAGTTAGTACAGGAAAAAACCACACTACTATGTAGGCACCTAGGGTGAGACTGGCAACTCTTGCATAAGTAAGTTCTATGAGAGAAATCATCAGTTCAGTGCTGTTACCTATTGACAATGAACAAAAATCCCAAAAATTTAGTTATGGGCTATAATTAATCTAAACCCTAAAGATTTTCTAAATCAAGTTTAAACAACCCTTAAAAGTTAAAAAAAAACTATTATTAATCCAAACTTTAAATAAAGCTTTTATAAGTTAAGCTTAATGCTATTTCTTAGTAGTTTCAAATGGTCAGTGTTAACCATAATCCTAGACTTTATAAAAGGCGGCCAGTGGAGTATCCCTGACTCAGATCGGTTTCCTTCAATCCATATCTAAAAATGAAAAGTTCTAGGATTTTCCTGCTCAAGTTGGCAATGTCAGGTCCTCAGTGTAGGCTGTGCTCCAGGCAAATAAGTGTAGTACTTCACCTTCCTCACTAGAGTTTTCTTCCTTGTAGAGATTGGTGTAAACACAATTAACTTTGTGAAAAGGCTTAAAAAAAAATTCACCTTATTTTTACTCCCTTACACCTTTCTTTCAAACAGTGAAATATTAACACTTGATGCCACAACTAAGAAAACATTCCCACATTGCAGTGTTACTAAAGCTACTTCCAGCCAATACTACTAAGCACAAGTACAGTACCCCTCCTCCTCATTTTATTGTGTGGTTCCCAGTCAACATTTAAATGGATTTCACTAGAGTCGAGCATTGCATTATGGTAATGTCTTCTTATAGTTGGATATAAACTTATGTATGCTGAGTTTAGTCTCTTGGAAACAGTATACCAAACAGTTTGAGGATGAAACTTGCCTCTACTACTCACCAGACAAAAATCATCTTTCAAAAGTAGCCACATTTTACATACATGAATATGATAACCCACTTAACAATAAGATTTAAACCAATATTCTGTCAAGCAGTGACAAAAGACAGTAATTGTGAAAACTGGTAAATCTTGTATTGGTGTGCAGCTTTTAACCATGTAAACCTCAGATAAACAAGAGTTGCCTCCCATCCCATCAGTCTAATTTCTTCTCTGACAGCTTAAGATGACATTATAAAGATTCTCATCTTTTGGAAGTATCTAAGATGGATGTGCTTTAGTGTCTCCAATCTCTGGCATAGATCTTATGAACATTCTGAAGATTTCAACATATTACATTATGTCCAAAGCTAAATTAATAAAAAATATTAAAATTTTAACTCTTTAATGCTTAAAAGCAGGTAGAGAAAGATACAAGAAAATAAACCTGTGATATTAAATACTTAAAGTGTGACTTCAGGCATGCCACCAAAATTAATTCAGAATCTTTTATATAAATCCAAGGGTTTATAATATTTTACCAATAGTTGGCAAATATAATATTTCCTTTTCCACAGATACCTGCTGTGTATGTCCAGCTCTTGTAGCAGTAATACCAAACTTATTTGAAGGTAGACAGGCTGTTGGTAATTGATTCCCAGCAATCTTTCTGTTAGAAACAATAATCATCACATTCCTCAACTTCTGTCTAAAGCTCTTCTTGCTCTGATCTCGATTGCTAGTTGAAGAGATTATTTCTGAGTACTAAGGTCTCCATGAGAAGCGGAATGTGACAATTTAGCTGGGACCTCATTCTTTCCACATTTTAAATGAGAAATAAAGTGGAACACTGAGTGATGGCATGTATTACTTCAGTTACTTTATTTAGCTGCATGTTTCTGTACTGAAAACCTGAACCATTCTACAAAAACTATCCTGTGACAAAGCTTAGTGAAAAAAAAAAGGGTAATGTGGATGATCTGACCTGGACTCTTTCATGTGAAAGTGGATTGTCAAGAATATTTATGAAGTTTCATACAAACATGGGATATATCCAGTCACTAGTGAGATGGGAGAATGCTATTATGTAAAATATTATTAAAAACTAGCAATTAACTTTTCCTACCCTTTTTTCATAGATACAATTATTTAAGTGACAATAGACAGCTGCTTTCAGTACTAAAATTCGTGTATCATTGCTGTTTTATTATAGTACAAATACATTTAGCTTTGGTTTAAATAAACCCAATTAAATATTGTTGGTAGGTGAAGAGTTATACTGACAAGTATGCAAGCTCTCCACCTCCGCATTGACCAACTTCATTGTTTCCTAGACTGATGGCTTTGATGAGATTCAGCCAGAGAAACCAAAATCCTCAAGATGTTTAGTGAACAATTGAAAGTGGAACGCACAGTAACTGGCTCTGATTTTTGTCTGCATAATAAGTGACCTGCAAGGCAAATCTCTGGAATAGCAGTGCATTAGTGCCAGGTTTAAATTTCCTAACAAATCTTAAACAGAATATTAAGGGATCATAATTAACCTGATCAATGCAACACTGGTTGATTTTTTTCCCTAGTGGCTACACACAAAGAGATAATGGAAGATTTCCAAAATGCAAGACAAGAATTCTAGCAGAAGCCAAAACGTTCAATTTTGCACTGAGAAATGTATTCTTAAGACAGCTGTTGTAGCACTTCTCTGCACATAACCAAATCATTGTCTTCCTCTGGTAACAGTTCTAAATAAAACAAAAGTTGTGAAACCATGAAATACTAATAGATAGAAATATTTTCCTTGAATGGTTTTTCTTGCCTAACATAAATAAGATTATCAACATAGATGTGTCTGTTAATGGAAGATGTCTACACTAGCACTCCAAGCATCTATGTTCTAAGGGCATATTCACTGAAAAAAAAAGAAGTTTGAGTAGTTATAACAACACTAATTAAACCAATGAATGATTACAAAAAATAATATACACTGCATATTTATCAAACCATAATGCATGAAATGGCTGAAAACCACCAAATTATCCAATGACCAATCAAGTAAAACTCTGTTGGTAACAGTATAAAAGTAGAGCTAATCTTCTGAAACATTCATTACTTAAGATAGCTTGCTGGCTGCAGGTACTGAATATGGCTAGAACAAAGCAAATTAGTGTTGAAAAGCAGAATGTGAGAAAAATTGCTAAATGATTTTGGACATCCAATAAGTGTCCAATACATATTGCTGAAGATGCACAAATCATTGAGGTAAAATGTAACAAAAAATGAAAAGAACAATAGGAGAAAAGGTTGCGCCAATGTATTGAGGTAACAAACAACTGGGGTAGGTAACTTAAGACTGTGACTGTCAAAAAAAACAACCCTAGTCAGTTTCTACAATAAAGACTCATGTCAGATCTGGACTCCATAGCTGTTTAACTATCAGGTGTAAATAAAGCTAAAGGCTCCAGATGATGAATAAAAGATCAGATGGTTCAAAGCAGAGTTTGTGCAACAAACTGATAGCATTGTTTTAGGGTCAATAAACTACTGTTAATTTTAGTCCAAGACCATTCAATTTTCTGATTACATGTTACCACTTATACTGACAGCCATAATTAATAAACTAATTTATCAAGCATAAAGGAAGATATTTCACTGAAAAATTGTGACAAAAGTCTAAAAAGAGACTTTTTTCCAAGTTGAGCATCATATGTATTATTATGCAATCTATTAAATAAACAGTAACAAAAGAACAACTTCCATTAATACAATAATTTAGTATAAATTTAACAGTGGATGGGTAATAGAAGTATAGTACAACACCCTTCGAACTTACCTAAAAATACACAAAAACAAACCTTCTATACTTGCTTTAATTTAATTATTAGCCCATGAGCTTAAAGGATTAAGCCATCCCACCAGATAATACTAGGTATAAATATCCCCCCCAAACATGTAAAGATTAACAATAAACCAGCCACCTTAAAATATACCAAACATTTCACAACCAAGTGCTATGCTGATACTAATTATATATATGTCAACCAGCCCATAATTTTATGGCTGCCAGCATAAATGCATGTAATTTTAATTATTTCTAACCATAATGGTGTGCACAGAATATTCATGATATCAAAAGTTTTAAACATTACTGTCTCAATATTTACAAAAATTTTACACATTTTATGGATTCCTAAACTGCTGCTAGTAATTAATGTCTGTAATTGGACAATAGTACTGGCTTATACAAAATTTTTTTTTGAAAGTTTTTTGAAAACAGATACAAAAATTAATTAAATGCCTGTTGATATTATAATTCTTATTTTGTAAATTTTATAACAGAACTGTTTCAACAACAATATACACACAAAATACGGTTTGGATGTATAGTAATCTCAATGGAAGAGGAACTATCAGAATTTTCTACTGCTGAATTTCTGACCTCTAAAAAACAAGAGTCAATGGATGATAATCACAGAATATTTCTGTACAGCATAGACAACAGAAAGATAAACTTATTGATATTTAAATCTTGCCTTCATTGCAACAGCTGGAGTGGTGACTCAATGGGAACGCATCGGCTTGGCAAAAACATTAGTTTTTGATCAATAAGAATTCAGGTCAGAATCAAGACAAAGCAGGTAAGCTAATCAGCTAAACAATAAAATCATTTAAGTCCTTAAAACTATAATGATAAATAAACAACTTGACTAAATAGCATATAACAAGGAATTCACTAGTTTTTGTTTGCAAACCCTTTCCTGACCACAGCTGAAGAATAATGGATGTTTACATTTTACTTTTCCTTCATTCAACAGCACAACTGTGTCAGACTTCAGTCTCCTACCACCAAAAACAAACTAAAGTTGCTCTGGAGGGCAGGATATCATTGCAACTTGGCTACAAAAGGTGAATTTTATTTGCATTTTTGGGAGGTATTGTTCACCTAAGTCTTTGTTGTTTAGGGGGTTAATTACCTTCTCCTAGAAAAAGAAACCAATTTGGTTATTTTTTAAAAGGATCTACATGGAGTTTCCTGGACTCATGGTACTAGATGTAAGTTAAGCAGCATTTATGCATAAAATATTTACAATAATACAAATCAGTTTCAAAAGATTTCACTTATAATAGTAGTAATAACAAAAAAGGGGAGACATTCCTATTTATTATAGCAGTTGTGAAGACTATAGCTAACATAATGGATGAAGTCCTTTTTACAAAAAATTGTTTTATTGCATTTAAAGTTTTAACTCTAAACCCAAACTTATTACCATTCCAACTCACTGAGAACCAAGTTATTCCACATTTAGATGTGATCCAGGGGTATCTGATATAGATTACATAAAAAAAAAAAAATGTTCCAGTTATTCGGGTTGTTGGGTTTTTGATAATCACACTGTTAAAGCCAGACACAATCAAGTTGGTAAAATCTTAACCAACCATAATTTGACTTTTGTAATCATGTGAAGCAAACAACCTGTAGCCTAACTCTTCTCACCAAACAAATATTGTACTAGATGAGAGGTAAGAACTTTCTTCAAGTGGATCTTTTTCTTTACTGTGTGGTTTTTGCCATATTTCTAGAGGTCAAAGGCAATTTGGAGAGATTACTATCATTTTAAGCCTAGTAGTAATCATGGATAACTTTCATTTGGCAACAAGAACATCTAAATACAGCCTCTGATACTGCTACCACCTACACAGATACTAGATAAAACCAGTAGGTTAAAAATAGCTTAAGTTTACCGAATATCAATTTTTATAGGTTACTATTTACTCAGTAGCTGCTGAAGTGGACTGACTGCTTTTTTGATTTGTAAAAAAAGTACCTAAAAAAAAAAAATCTGTTTACCTTTTACTAGATGTTCAATTTACAAAATACCCTAATCATCACTATTTTTAAAAATGTATTAACATACACATCTGTATTCTAACATACAACAGTAAAACTGGATTTATATTTTTTCTGCAACAAGACATTCTTAATTAAAACAAGCTGACATTAATCTCAAAGATAACCCTTTCAGTTAAAGTAGCTTTTGGAGACATTTGGAATTCAACACTGCATGAAAAATGGGACAGTAGGTTCACCTATCCTCACCCTCCAAAATAAGAGACTGTATCACACGTTGGTCACTGTACTACACCCACTTTCAAATCTAAAAAGCACTAAGTACTAGACGTTTGGTACATGATGAAAGTTAGTAAATTAACCAAAGAATATTAAACAATGGATTGCCCTAGTAGTAGCCATCAGATCCTAACCATTAAAAAAAGAATATTTTAGGGCCATCCAACAACTGTAACACAATGCTTACTTGCAGTGCTTGCTAGTTTAGGTTTCACTCTTGAGAACAAATTCTGCCTGCCTATTTTACTGTCTAAGATTCCATTATTCCTACTTTTCATTTTCATAGTAAAACTTTTCCACATTCATTAATTGTAAACAATCACGCATTTATATTTGTTACAAAAACCTTTATCAAAACTGATTATTTTACATAATACTTAACTTTCTGATTACCAATGATAATTAATCAGGGCTTATTTATAATCTCAAAATTTAATTAGTAAACATGGATCAGCCCAGTCTACATAAAAAAAATCCTAACTCTTAAAGCAGCCATTAACCTACACCCAAACTTAAAATAATAACCTGCTTAGCTATTGATCAAGCAAAAAGACATACTACTTCTACTACAAAATTTTGTCTATGTAACTTCACCAATAAAGTTGCAAGTAATTTCTCACTGTGTATGTAGATAGAAGCCTGAGAAAAAAACAACCCATTTAAATCCACAGACATTCTGTTTTTATTTGTCCTATGTAATAGCCATGCCAGCTTGTTTTATTTTCACAATAAAAATCTAACAATCAACTACACAGCTGCTGGTAAAATAATCAGGGCAGAACCAGCTGCAGATTTTGTATCTGGTTGATGACATTATAGCATCTGTCTAAATTAAGTGCCTAACTAGTGGGGAAAAAAAAAAGGCAGATGATTTTCATAAACTAATTGATGAAATTAGCAAATATTTCTCTAGTTGCAAAATCCCTTTGCTAAGAAAATTAGGTTTGCACACTCCCAGCCCAATTTTTCTGGGTTAGACTAAGTTTTTTTTTTTTTTTAAAAAAGAGAGGGCCAAATCCTTCAGTGAAACTAGTACCACACTGAGGTAACTTTTCTTTTAGACAGATGTTTTTCTAGTAAGTCAATTTTAATTTTTAAAAAAACTAATATGTACAGAGAGACCAGTTTCTACTTATATATTTTAAAAATAATTTTAATGAAATCCTTACTTAGCAGTCTTTATATCAATTAAACTCTTACAAATACATTGACTGTTCTAAAAGGTTATTTGCTAAATACAAACATGCAACAGCAGGAGTATTACTAATCTGTAAATGGCGAGTATAGTTAGTCCTTGTCATACAGTAGCAATAAAACTGAGTCACAAGGCAGAAAGTCAACATGGCTTAAAGACTCCCAGGGTAAAGTTAAGTCAGGGGTAGAACTTCAACAAAAACTCCAGAAATATGGTTTTTAAACTATTACAATTAAAATTAAGCAAGAACAAACAACCAGCATCAGATTGAAATTGCAAAAGAATACACTAAAGTAAGATATTTTGAAAATTTTCTTATTATAGTTGAAAACAATCATAACTTATACTTTTATAGCACACAGAAAGAGACTAACAGAAAATTTTTTTAAAAAGGAAAATACAAAACTATGATGATGGTAACAAAGCACTGGATGATCTGGTCGGATTCCTTGTCATTCAATAAAAGTGTGACCAAGAGTTTGCAATTTTTCTCATACGCCATATCATTTAGCCAGCACAGGAAATCCCAAGGTGTTAAAAAAACAAAAACAGAATATGAAATTTATATTATTTTTAGTAGAACTAAGAAAAATGGCTAAAACAAAGCTCAAGAAACCCCATTCAGCTTAATGCTTTGGTATTAAAAGATACACAAAGTTATAGACACGGTAACTAACTAACTTGCAGAACACCACTTAAGCTAACATTGGAGACAATGAACAATGGTACAATTTTTTAATACATAAATCCAGTTCAATGGAGCATCAGAAAGTTAACATTAAAGCTACAAATTAACAACAAAAAAGGTTATAGTCTATCAACCAAAGGGATAGTAGTAAACTTGGATACCTATATAAACATGGAATAGATGGGAAACTGTTTTATTAAACCAGATAAAAACGACCAGTTATTTCTATATAAAATGCAGAAAAAACATTTATTAAAAGCGGCTTATTTCTTGGCTTCTACATTATACAATTAAAAAAAGAAAAAGCATGCATCCAACACTTCTAATTTGGATTTGAAAATCTTCAAGACCATCCAGTATGAGAATTCTACCTTTTCAAATGATTTGCAACTTAATCCTGATCAAATTTTCAGAAGAATTTCTAATAATTTCAGGTAATCTCTATGTAGTAAACAGCATAAATGTTCTCAATGATCAAATCATGTCTATTACTATTTTAATCTTCTCCTGAAAATGAGAAAAAAAATTCACACATTTTTACTTCTTTTATTACATAAACTTATTCTTCTGTAGCATATTGCAGTGTTTCTTCCCTTTCATCATATTGAAGTTAATTAAGGAATATTCATGTTATCCAGTTATAACTAGTATTTGTTCACATCCTCAAATTAAGTGTCACATATCAAATAACCAAACCAGGTAAACTATAATTCAGTACAAACCAAATGTTTTGAGAAATTGTTTGTTAGAAAACCAAACTATCAGATTAAAAGATTAACTCGTTTGAAAACAAAATCTACATGTACACACAGTTAAGATTTCTTATTATAATTGTTTCTAAAATATATATTTTAAAAAAAGTTTGATTTAAATTGCTAACATCTAGAAATGTACCAAGCTACTTGTTACCACTATTCAGTTCTTTGTGTTATGGTTTATTGCATCTCATTAAGATTACATTATACATTATATTTGAGTTAATGTACATGGATAATGTTAAAAAAAAAAGTAATATGTTTTTATTGTTCAAACCATAAAAAATAATAAGAGAATGTAATAAAATCAAGTCCATTTGTTATAATAGGTGACAAACAGGACCTAGTGTCGTGCCTGACATTTGGACACAAAAACTACTTTTTGCTTCATAGATTTGCTGCTTTAACCACTGAGGTTCATTAACTAAAGCAAAATTCTGAACATTAATAATCAATCAGATTTAATTAAATACAAGATTATAAAAGCAGCAGTACTAAATTGAGTAAAACAAAATTCTTTGGCTCATCCACTCTCAATTTAAGACATTTACTTAGCTGATCTTTTAAAAAAATCTAATTTTCTTAAACTGGTTCATTTTCCCTCTAACCCAAAGATGAAGTTTTAGTAGGAATTTCTGATAGACTAATCTAACCGACCTAAGTCAAGAGTGCACTTTCACACCAACTATAGTTTCTGGTGTCATGCACCAGTCTTCC
Source organism: Nautilus pompilius (assembly GCA_018389105.1). Classification (NCBI taxonomy): domain Eukaryota; kingdom Metazoa; phylum Mollusca; class Cephalopoda; order Nautilida; family Nautilidae; genus Nautilus; species Nautilus pompilius. The sequence goes on along the minus strand of JACATO010000086.1, from coordinate 227,646 downwards.
CTACCAAACCTATAGGTCAAGTACAACAGGACATATGATAAGTGTTTCTTCTAATATTCTTTTTCTTCTCTTCTTCTGAAGTTAACCAACACACATTTAAAAGTGAAATTAATTAACCTTCATGTAAAGTCTCTCCATATAATTATCTGTTATGGAACTGATGTTGTAGATATGCACCAGATTTATATTTACCTAACTAAAACAATCAGATAGAACAGTTTTCCCCTAATTTTATTCTGGAGAGTGAAAACAAACAAACAAACAAGAACCCTTTAAAACAACAAATCTTGTCTGTCACTCAAGATGTATTATATAATGATTAAAGTTAAGGGGTGGTTGATCCCTCTTTCATTCTCTTTTTTTGCATTAAGGAGAAATAACTCTTCTAATATTCAATATTTACACCTAACTTTAGGAGTATGGCAAGGATTTAGAATCATCAAAAGCTAATATCTGTATCAACTGTTTACCATGAAGTCAGTAGTTAAATTATCACCTAAGCATCTGACAAATAAGTGAATCAATAATCATTATGTAAAACCTTGTAATTAAATAACCAAAAATGAAAATACATTTATGTAGAAATGGCAAAAACTTGAAATTACATGGTGGTAAAATAAGTATTTAGTTCATAAACATTGATCATAAAATTTGACAAGACAACTAAAAAATGATCAGGTCACTGATTAGCACAGTTCAGTTGAAACTGCTTAAGCTCTCACTACAAAGGAAGGAAAATCTTTGACACTTCAGGCATATGCTAATAATCCATCCATCCACAGAAATCTAAGAATAAATTGATAAAACATACATCTAAAATGCTGTTAGAGACTATGCATCATCACCAGTTTTCTTATAACTAAATCTTTCCTCTTCTGAACTATTATTCCTATTTACTTTCAAATTGTTCTGCAATCTGTATTAATTTTTCCAATAAATTTATTTGGCAACCAACATTAGTAACTTAGGCTTAGAGAGACTGAAATAAAAAAACAAAATTTAATGTACCAGTAACTGTTTAAAAGTAGTTTCATATTTCCTAAATATGTATGCACACTCAACAAACAAGTCCCATTATCATTTCTAACACTATACATATTCTGTTAATATATGGTTGGTGTACTTTTTATCCTTTCTGTTCTGATTCTATGATGCAACACTTCATTTGTTAGTAAACCATACAAATAATGTTAGTTAACTTATCCTTTGATTCAAACTTGCACATTTAATAAACTTTTTTTTAAAAAAAATTCTAATAGAAGCAATTCACACGCAGACGACCTTAATCACAGAAAAAACATTGTTATATTACAACAATGAAATATCCAGTATTTCAATATCAATACTGAAAACTGTTTCACTATCATGACATCCTACTATGGACTTGGATTTTTAACAGCAGAGTTTTTTTCCCTTTAGAAACTAAGTAAAAACACCATAATAGTAGTTCAGGCTATCCCTTAAGTCCCTATCTAATACCGGATTTCTTTTATTTCAGGTGAAAAATGATGGCTGATTTGTATCATAGTATAGAATGCCTAAATCTGTAAAAGACCAAACAGTGATGAAATACTTTAAAGTTCACAGACAGATTACACAACAGTTATTACAGAATTGGAAGCAAAACAAACAAATAAGCCACCTTTACCATAGGCAGTGTTAATGGATAAGTTTAGGTTCTGATGCATTGCATCACCAGTCCAATATTATAAATGAAAAGCTGCTGAATATATTTGTAACTGTTAAACCGACACAGCATAATCTTTTTACAACAATGGACATTTTAGATAGGCATATATGGAACCACCTGTGCCAAATAATTAAATTATAGTAATAATAGCAAAAAAAAATTTTTTTCACTAATAAATTACTACTACTGGTAAAATTTGCTAATCCCTCCAGCTTTTCCAAAGAAACAATTAGAATAGTAAATTTACTCACTGCATTCTAAACGTTGCTCTATTTAATTTTTTTTATAATTAGAACTAGCATAGAAGAACATTAATGTTAATGTAAAATTCTTCTGACAAGCATTATTGGCATTAAGTGCGCATTTAGGCAAGGGCTGTTGTGTAATAACTATCAGGTAGAAACTGATGTCTGCTTTGGAAAATGAATACATCAAATCTTAAGCTTTTAACCACTCTGCCATTTAAACTGCTGAAGTCTAATTATAACACAAATAAACATCTAAGGTGTCTCCTGGGAACTACTTAAATCAGGCATTTTGAACCAACTCAGAAAAGTTATATTACACATTTGGTATTCAAATGAAGATGCTTAACTTATTATTTGTACATTCACTATGGTAATCTTTTAAGCCAATAGAATAAGAAAAAAAAAAGCACAGCCTTCTCAATTTTTCTATTCTTTTAAAATTTGAATGTCATTGAGAGTTTAAACAATTTGAAAGACATTTTCTTAATTTTTAACAAAATTTGACATGTTCATCCCAAACTGATGCAGATAAAATTTTACTAACACATTTGGCATGTAAGTGGTCAAAATTTAAAGGCATTCAGATAAAGAAAGTCAATTATCGGTGCCAGAAAATAATACTTTCAAATACCACATCAAGAAAATGCACTTAAAAAAAAACTTGTACAGTCTGTTTCATTACATCAACTGAACATATTCACTTAATCAAGTAAACATGTAAGAAATATCACCTATAAAACATATTTTTTTATAACCCCAGAAGATACTATAAACCCCTTAGATGGAAAGAAAAAAATTAGCCAACCATCAAGAGGCAGTATTGATGTAATTCACATATAGACTGAACTAATAATCAGTGTCACTCACTGTTTAGACTGCTCATTACAACCATTTATACTACTGTTGTGTACCTTGGAAAGGTTGGTTGTTAGAAACACCAAGTCTTATATCCAAGTAAAATCTAAAATTAGTTAATTAAAAAGTCAAACAGTATATACTTCAAAATAGACAAAATGAAGGTAATAGTAGTGAAATGCTCAAAACAAATTCATAGGTTAAACTTTTAAAATCAGGAAAAAAATTTGTATACCATTAGGTATAGTGACTGCTTGTAGCAAAACATGCAAGATGAAATTTGGGATAGTTATTTTGCTACTTTGCATCACTTTTCCTATATATTTGGAATGATTCTGAGGTGTTTCTTTTAAATTATGCTTCTCTAAACCACAAACTGGCATGAATTTGTTTTTGAAAACTTTATCACTATTAACATTTTATTTATTTTGAAATTTATTATTTTTTTTCCTTCTTTTCAAATACATTACAATTTACACTCAACAATACAATGTGTGCTTAAAGTGGTTTACACAGCAAATTTATTAAGCCCAACTCTGCAATGGAATTTGCTATTTAATAGCAGTTAACTAGGAATAAATTCCCAGGCTGCAAGATGGATGGATTTAGCTTAAGAATCTATTCTTAGTTTTTTTTAGATTTTATTAAAAAGCAAATCCCATGCTAAGCAAGCATAATTTTTTTAAAAAAAAGTTCATTAAGTAAACTTTAAACTTCAAAGAGTGGTACTAATTATTGAACTTAGAAATGTAGAAATACAATTTCATAGAAAATGAAGCCAAAAAAAAAAATTAGCATGCTATCTTACAAAATCAATATTGGACAACACATATCCTAGTTAGTTTTAGTTCAAAATCTGTAACAAACATCCCTTCTTTTCTCCCTCTGAGAAGAGGAAGAATAAATTGCAGATTCCACAGTGCAGATAAACAATTTGGAACTGTACTCAAAATTTAATACAAACAATGTATAAAATCATTAAATGGTACCAAAAAACCATTCAGTGATTGATTATATAAGATAAACAAAACAATATATCCATGTTGTTTTGAAGGCCTTAGTGACGGACTGATAGTTTGTAAATAAGTCCTTGGGCTTATTTATATAGGTGGAGATGTTTTAAGAGGGTTGGGCTGGGCTTATTGGAGACAATGAAAGACTGGCTAGTGACAAGACAGAACTGGCCAACCTACTTGGCTTTCTGGTCCCTGAGATGTCGCTCTAATGGTTCTTAGTTAACACTTAGATATGTAGATAACATCTTTCCAGTTTACTCCATTCCTAAATAAATCAGAAAAATTCAAAGCAGATCATCTCAAATTTTGCATTGTGAAACAGTAATAATATAATAATAATAATAGGAAATATTTGTCAAGTAGTTTGGCTATCCAACAAAGAATAATTATTATTTAAATTATTGACTCATTTAATGTACACTTACAATAACAAAATACTTAAAAAGATTTCTGTAATTGGTTTGACATGTATTGTAACTAAAAATCTTAGCTATTTATTATTTGTTAAATCATTTTCTACCCAAAATTCAAAGCTATTTATCAGATGTTGCAAACAGCTTACAAATGCCATACAAGATACATGAAAACCATGTTAAATAATCAGAGATTAAGCATGTAAAATTCTGTGCTGCTAGAAACCAGATATCTAAATCCTCACAAATTAAACCAACAGCACCATTCTGTCAATATACAGACAGCATTATCAACTGCAGATTATATGAAATTAGTGCTGAGTTAAAGAAAACATGTGGCAGTGGATATATTGTTTTGTCTAACATTCTATTCAACATCAATGTAGACTGTGCTCGTGGTAATGTTATCCGAGTGAAAACTAACTTTGAATGCAGTCTTTTATTGCATAATTTGACATGTAAAGATACAAAGACAGCAGGCAATACAACCAAAGTACGGAAGGAGGGAGAAGTGACAGCTGGCTACTTAAAGTGTTCATGGTCAACTTGTTTGCTGTGATGTTGTAGTCATCGTCATGGTGTATCTAGCGGAAAATAGCAGCAGCAGAAAAAAGACAACATGAAGCACATTGAGGAAAAAGTGACTGCAAACTTAAACTCCCAAAAAAATTAGTAACAACCAACTTTAAACAATCTGAAATACCACAAAACTTAGCTAATTTGGAATAATTTTTTTTTTTTAATGACAAGAAATGTTTGAAAGTTATGAAAAAAAGCAGAAAAACTTTTTAACACCAGATTTACAGTTTTACATGGTGAATTGGGATCTAAATATAAATGTGTATATATACATGTATATATATATATATACACACACACACATGTATATACACACATATTTGTTGTTTCTCTCTTTAAATACGAAAATCCAACGAATATCAATCAAATAATCATAACTGATACAAGCAGAATGCGAGTATTAAGATGTTGCAGACAACACATCACATCAATGACAGCACTAGCAGCTGTAGTGTGCGATTTTGAAACTACATCAGCATTTCAACAAATGAGATCACCTTCAGCACTGTTCTCCACACTAAGTTTAAAAAAAAACAAAACGGAGATTGCATATCTTTTTTTTCTTCTTTTTTTTTTAAATATCTTTTTTCAAACATTCGATCAAAAGGTTTGTAAGGGAATCAGGGGATTGGGTGTATAACAAACACCAATGCCTGAATTGTGGCTCATAAAATAGAACAATACACAATTCAACATCAGACCAACAAAACTCGTGCTCTCCAAAAGTGAGCAATATATTTTCCAAACATATATTTAATTATGTATAAAAACTTTACAAACTGCAATTACGTTCATCAAATATGCCAAGACAATTGTACAGCATTTGCTCCCTTTTAAGCAGGATTTATTTTAGGTTACAAACCTGAAAAGCCTCCAAAGACCAATATGTACAAGGAGGTTAATCAGTGCTTTCAACATTAATTTTTTTAAAGGAATGTTTTGATCTTTACAGAAATTCAAACAGCAGATGCCCCTGATGGATATAGTGTGCGTGCATGTGTGTGTGTGTATGTGTATGCATGCGCACGTGTGCTGCACGCATATAATAAATTCACCCCAGTAGTTTACCCTATCATTAGGTCTGCATATGTACATAATTTTCTTCTTTTTCCTTGTGACCATAGTAAAATTTAATTGACTGTAAAAATTGTTATCTAAAATGGAAGATCTTTGGTAGTACCTGAAGTCCGTAATTTTGTTTTGTTTGTTTTTCTTTCTTCTCTCTCATTAGCTGAACGTAGCTTGCTAGCTAGAGTCAGGCAGACACTTACTTCCCACAAAGCTAAACCACTTTGACAATCCATATCACCAAATCTTGCATTGAAGACAGCAGCGTTAATGTATCTAAGCAGGACTATAAAGCTGCCACTACTGAGTACCATTATGTAGCAGGTCCGTCGAATAGACACCTTTTCAACACCCTGTCCCTTGCATTAAATAGCCAATACACTAAATTTATTGTTTTTTTTTTAAAAAAAGAAAATTAAAAAAAAAAAGTCAAAACAAAAAACACATTAAAAAAAGTATACAAACCATTCTATGGATTGTCATTACTTCCAAACCGTGGCAGTTGTCAGCATATTCAAAATGACAAAATTTACTTAAACGGATTTTTTTTTTCTGCATACTTATTTTAATTAACACTAGTATTATATATATAAAAAAAATTTTAAAAGTTTTTCATGAACGTACATTAATAGCAATGGGAATGTGCAAAAACAGATTAATATTTTACTGATTATAAAATTAAACTTATTTTTAACAAGTTAACTATTGTTTTCAAATCCCTCCCTGTTTTTATTAAAAACAAAAAAAACAAACATAACCCACACTAAGCTAGCTGAAGAAGAAATTAACCTTATTTACGTTAATAATTAGCCATTTCCTTTAAACTTGTAAACATGGCAACAGTATTAATGATTGTGTATGGATTTTATATATATATAAATAAATAAAATTGCAATGAATTGTCAGTCAGTTATATAACAGCTTGAAAAACTAGAAAGAGCAAAAATGTCAAACTGTTGAGTAAAACAAATAGTAGGTTAATTACAACTACCGATTTGGAATTGTTTAAGTACTTAGTTGTTCTTATGGTTCTGAATAAGAGAAACAGAACATTGTTTTCAATAATAAAAAAGTATCATCACTGAAGCATATCCCCCCCACATTAAAGAGAAACAAAATCAAGCCAAATATAAAAACTGAAGAGAGAAATTTTAAAGAAAGGCAAGCAATATATAAAAATAAGATGAAATAAAAAAACGAGTAGCAACAACTACTTGTTAGTAGCAACATGCAGTAAAAGAAAAAAGCAAACAACAAATGAGACAAACATAATGAAATAAATTTAATAACGATAAATTAGTGAGCCACAAATGAAAAGGAAAAGAAAAATGAAAATAATATTAACATAATAAACAAAATCGTAATACTGATAACTAGCAATGCAAACATGTTTTAAGACAATAATAATAAATAATGCAAAAAACCCAAAAAAAAAAAAAAGTTTTGCCAATTAACAAGACTAACGTTAATCTACGGGACAAATGTCATTAAATAAGTCAAAATAATATATACCAGAACTGAATAAATTATGCTGATATGAACACAAATGGTTTTCTTTTTTTTCATTTTCTTTTTTTTCTTTTTTTTTTTCATTTTATTTTCTTTTCTTAAATAGTTTGGTTTGTGTTTTGATTTAAATACTCTGATGTGCCATGTATGACGACTTGTTGGTAGGTCATGAGGCATGGAATATACCAGCCACCATATATCTATGACCTAATCTCTGACTAGAGGCTGGTGTCCTCTGGTGGTGACATCTTAAGACTTGCGGCTATTTGTTTTAAAGGAGACTTGTAGGACACGGGTACCCAGCAAAAAACCGTTGAGAGTCTGTATGGCCACCAGAGCCTCTTCGTAGTTGGTCATTGTAACAAAACCATAGCCTTTGCATTTTTGTGTTTGGAAATCACGAATCACTTTGACGTTCTGAACAGCTCCAAATGGACCGAACAGTCGCCACAGTACATCATCCTCAGTGTCTGGAGCAAGATTGTAGACAAAGATACACCAGCCTGTTCCATTTAAAGCATTTCCTGGCAGTATTGTTCCTGGCAGAAGATTGGCTTCCAGTGGAGAGTACCTGTTTTTTTTTTTAACAAACGAAAAAAAAAAAAAAAAAAAAAAACCAAAAAAAGTTTATGAAATGTTTTCCAGACATTACATAGAAAAACGTACATCAGTTTAAAAAAAAAAAAGGTACACAATATAGAAGGTAACCAGGCCATCTTTACCCCAAGAGGTGTGTCACAGATCATACTCACTATTGATCACAATTGTTGGGGGGGGCTTAACTAATAATCAATTAAAGGCAATGGATTTTTTTTAAAAAGTAAAATTTAAATGAAAATAAAATTATACAGATGTCTATTCCTATATTGCTCAAATTACAAATATTAATATAATGGTTGCTTATAAAATTAAAGAAAGTACCACATTAATAAGAGAGTTGTGTGAAATGTAGCCCTAACTATTCAGTTATAAATTAACAATTTGTAAAGAAAATATCTTGAAAGAAATCAGCATAAATATAACATATTTGGTAAGCATTAATAATAATAATAATAATAATAATAAACCGTTTCAGTAGCATCATCTACAACTAAAAATAGTTTACAATAGACTGATCTAAATACTGAAATCACCAAAATTATGTTCATTGTTAATTTCATGTGCTTTTATTCCCAATCTAAAAGTTCCCTTAAATTTTTTCACTTTCTCCCCTCCTCTCTCTCTCTCTTTTTTTTTTGTTGCAAGCCTTTACATTGTAAGGAGTTTGAATTTCCTATCTGGTGAATGGATTGCTAAAAACAAATTGTCAACAACACCAAGTTTTAAAAAACTCATGATAAAGTGCAGTAAGATGCAAAAATCTAAAAAAATTTAGCAAATTATTTATGTTTAAAATTATAAAGTAAAAAAAAAAACTACATGTATTTAAAATAAGAAAAAGTTTAAAAACTTTATCACATAATTTAGCTAAAATCTGATAAAACTACAATTTTCTATCGCATCTTCATTAAGTAACGAAGTTAATATTTTACAGTACATGCAGAAATTTAATGAGATTTTTAGCTCATTTTGTAGTACACATTAAAAAAAAGAAAATTTATTTAAAAGCTAATTTAAGAAAAGAAAAATGTGAAACAGCAGTTTGATTACTTTATTTTTTTTTAAAAAAGAAAATCATCCATTCCAAGCACTTCTTGCTAGGGATCCAGTACAACACACAAGTGTAATTAAAAAAAAACAAACAAACAAAACAAAAAACTTAAATTAAGTTTTAAAAGTCTTTTTTATAGCCTACAGCAAAGTACCTTCTTATGATCAACAAACAAATTTCAGCTAAAATGAGTATAACCCTCCTCTAGGCCAGTAGTATAGGAGGCGCAAGGACTGATACTACCTACTTACTAGTGTTAACTGTGTTTGGTAAAGATCCTTTTTTTAAATACAAAATTACTGCAAAACTCATCTGCAGCATAAACAAAATGTGAGGTCTAAATGAAGTTTTGTATCAACACAATTTCTTGTATAAAATAAAAACAAAGCATTACATTAGCGGGGAAGAAAAAATCTAAAGTGAAAATGTACTTTTTTTTTTTTTTGTTGGAATGTAATTTGAGAGAAATCAAAATTTGACAAACTGTAATAATGGCATGGCTGTATTATTACAAAACTAATCACTAATATATGATAATCCATAACAAAAAAAAAAAAAAGAAAAGAATAGGAAAAAAAAAGTTCCTTTCATTTTGTGAAAGAGCTACTAAATGAGCATAAATAATATAAATAATCAGGAGAGCTAAAGGCCTACAATGGGTGTCTGAAGTATAAACCTATCACCCCATCTTTCTATCACTGACATCAGCCTTAAAGACTTATACTCCAGACAACTAAAGTTATAAATAAATGTGCAGTTTCTATAGTCAGTGTTTTCTCCAGAATATTAAGAATCAAACTAGGGAACATACCATAAAATCCAAAAAGGGTTTTGTAACTAAAACAACTCATGCTGCTACATTTTTATATAGGAGCTAAAAATATAAATAAAAAAAAGAAGCAAAAACAAAAATCAAACACCCAGTATTTTGGTAGTAATGGTGTGCGCACGTGGTGTGTGTGCGTGTGTTGGTGTTTTGGTGTGTGTGTGTTGGTGTTTTGGTGTGCATGCGTGCATGTGGGTTGTTTTTCCCTTTCTAAAATTCAGTATTAATCATATGTATGTGTATATATAAAAATCCAGCCATATTTTTCTAAGTTATTCACATCTGGAAACATGACTACTAGCCTTAGTTTCTGACTTTTTTCTTCAGCAGCCAGCCAACCATCCTCCTCACTGATAACATATCTGTTGTCATTCCTATCCTTTGCGCCAAACATTTTCAAACCTTTATATTCAGCCTTTGCTTCTGCTGCCTTCAGAAAATTAATATTGCTATGCTTGAACTGTTTTGAGGCCTCTCTTAATCCATCTGCATCCAAAGCATGTCTGAAAGAAATCAAAAATCTTTTGGCTTTTTTCTTATGGCATGGTAAAATGGATATAGTTTTAATTAAAACGAAAAGTTATTGATCGATTGCTGGGTCGAATGGCTACCAGGAGTTATCACCAAGGACAAGATGTATGGCACATGAAAAATAAAAGTCGAAAATTTGAATCGGACACTTATGGTATATACCGATAGATTGGATAGGACTTTCACTATTAGCGAACAGTATTTAGCAGTGTAATGAGGGAAGAGAAAGACTACAAACCTGGAGAAAACACTGATGATACTATACAAACAATATTAGACATGAAATATGTAAAGCTGAGAGAAAATACAAAAACAAAACAATAAAAACAAAGTGGAGGGAGGGGAAAATACAACCAAAGATTTAAAATGAGGCAGATAGATCAACATGTGAAATCAGATGGTAAGCTTTGCAATCATGCAAAGTATCAAAAATATAGATGTTATGTATACAAAAGGTCAATCAATTCCTTGGGTATCAATGGATTGCTGGTCCATATGCCACTTTTCTTTACTTTCATTCATGCTTCCTGAAGCTATGCCAGCAATTGAATTCAGATAACCTGAGCTGACAAAAAACAAGAGCTGTTTGGTGTTAAGGGTGATTTGTTGGAGTTTTTCACTCTTTCCCAAATGATATTCTGTAGCAAAATGCCAAGAAAAAAGCTATTTTCCATGAATAAAATGTTGCAAACCCCTAAAAACTACAAACAGAAAAGAAAAAGAAAAAACCACAACCAAAACACAAAATGAGGCTGGTTAGCTGGACATAAGTAATATTTTGTTTATTCGAGAATCTTATATTTTAAGAAAATCAAACAAAACATTTTACCATGAGTTTGTAAAACCTGCATAAAATTATCAAACCATGACACTAATTTTAATAAAGATTTTTTTTCAAGAGAAGACATCACCTATGGTTTTTTTAAAACAATGTCTAAGGCAGTAATAAAATGGGGCTTATTAAACATTAAAACTAAAAAAACAAAAAACAAAAAACAAAAATTAAAAAAAAAAACCCCATCTGAATGCAATGTGAGGAGTTTAGGGAGTCTTTTTATATCTAATAATATATACATTTTAAAACTGAGAAGGGAAAACTAAATGCTTACCCTTTTTCTGTAGTGAACACAGCTTTAATTCTTTCAATAATAATAATTGGGAAAAAAAGATACCGAACACTGGTTTGAAAGCAAATTGTTGCATTTCAAATATTGTTTTAATAAATACTGTTAAAGGTTACTACAAAACTTTTTCAAACAAATCAATTTACACATTTGGGTTGATTATCAATAACTAGATTTTATCACACAATAGCTAACTAATTAATAATAAAAACAAAATACTTTTCTTTTGATATTATGATAACCTTAACTAACAAAATTGATCCTTTAAAAGTTAAAGTTATTACCTAAAAGTTTGTAAAATAAAATAAATTTCCTTCAGTGTTATCTGAAGCAGAATTATAGCAAGCAGATATGCTAGAGTCAGGGATCCCACCACCGTTGGGTTTTACAGTAAAATAAAATCATCATCTTAGTCATGGAAACTAAATGTTTAAACAAGTTACATGTATAGTTCTGGGCTATCCACAATAACTACCCTCTTCCTATAAAACAGTAGCTGATCCAAAATTTAACTTACTTGCTTTAAAAAAAAACAAACAAACATCTTGTCACAAGGTGATAACCTTTTAAAGGGTATAAATAATGAATAGCATTTACTTTTTTTAAACTCCAGAATAATAACCGTATTAATTGAAAACAGCAACCAAATCAAAAACTTGCTTAAACTCTGACAGTAATTTGTTTAGTATTGACTATTTTATCTGCTAATAAAATCCACTAGACACAACAGGATCAATAAGACCATAGCTCAAGCAATCATATAGGTATGCAAAGTTGATAAAAAAATCAATCAGTATTGGTTTAATCCCTACTATAAAAATAACCAACATGGTCAAACAAGTTATCACAAGAGAGGAGAGGAGACATCTATCTCCAAATCAAAATAATATACATAGTTATAATTAGAAGATTAGTAATAATGCTCAAGAAAATAAAATCATTTCAACCTCTCTTAAAAATATTAAAATTACATTGAAGACTTCACTGCATTTACATCTAATAAGTTTTTTCCATTAGTTTATAATTTTAGGATAAACATTTTCACAGCAAAACATTTAATCTTTCTCAGCAAATAGAGGTGAAAGAATTTTAGTTTGTTGTCAAGCATCTACTAGAATTATACATAATCTGAATTCCAAATTAGAAAATTTTTTCACCTGTATAATTGCTGTACATATTTCTTGTTCACAAAGTACCAGAAGTATACAGGTTCAGTTAAAAAAAAAATTTTTTTTTTAAACAGTAAAACTAAGTTTAATTTTGAAGCATATAACTGAAATAAATTCTTCAATAGAGAGGAGAAAATAGTTCCTTCTTAAGGAATATCAATCAAGAGACATGCTATATAGGTAATTAAAAAAAACAAAACAAAACAAACAACTTATTTTACAGATGCAATCAGCAAAACATTTATAATCTACTAAGAATGAAATGAGTCTGATATCCCCAAAAAACAAAGCAGTATCAGTCTTAAAAAAAATAAACAACCGCAAAGTAAAGCTAGAACAGCATAAAGATTCAAAATAGTTAACAGCTGACATAAACAAGACTACATTAGTAAACAGCTTCACTCTGTTAGTGTGTGAAGTTATCTAAAATTCTAAACAGGACACATCCGAAAAAGCATAGAAATCAAAGGAATACTGCATAAATAATAAATTTAGAAACACCTGATACATCCTCAAATGTGATGCATGATTTGCAAATAGTCCAATATACAAGCTACTGTTATTTTTCTAGCAGTCATGAAAGGATTATCAATCAAGCAAAATCAAAAATCAATGAGATCATAAATCATATTAATGCTCTCCATATAAAATATCAATGGTAGTAGTAGTGAGGTTTCATGCAAAAACAAGGATGGAGTGGTATAAATTGGGTAATAAAGAAATTATATGTTAACAGAAAAATTTTGTAATACAAGCTGCAAACTTATTCCATGTTGGCTTTTGAATAGTTGGAATTTTCAACAATTCAATAACAGTAAAAGAACAAACTTCACAGAAATGTCAAGGCATTATATACAGGGAGTTCCAAAAAGGTGTATAAATGTTTGTATGCTACCACACACAGGCATTTTGTTTCTCAATGTTAAGATGTTTCATTTGAAAGCTCACAGTTGATAACAAGCAATACAACAGCATATCTCTGATGTCAAATGTTTTAGTATGTGATAAAAATGTATTGTATTTTTGGATGAACATTTTGCTGGGAGGTAGATAAGGCAACACAAACCAGTTGAATTCCTGCCATGCTCTATGCAGGCCTACAGAATTGGTAGCTACTGGTTTTGTGTACACCCCTGTCTTTCAACATATCCAATGCAAAAAAATATCTGGTGGTATGGATTAATAGTACATAGCTAACAATACCCTACCACTGAATATTTTAGTTTTGTTCCTAATATTGCACAAATTCAAAAAAACAAAAACTTGTCACTACATAAATTTTAAGATGTGGTGAATAATTTTCCCCAACCCCTCCATCAGTAAAGAATATTTACTTTGTATTCCAAAATTGAGTTTTTTAATACAAAGTAGTGAAAGACTGTTGCCTTTTAGCAATTCCCTTTGTATCCATACTAAGGGATTGGGGCCCTCCTAAGCCTCCATATTTACTTCTTCACACTGTTACCAATTCTGTCAGCTAATGCAGGTTTCTTCCTTTGGAAACGAATGCAAAGTGGCAAAAAAAGAGAGTCATTAATAGTTATCTGATAGTGAAGGAAAAAACAGCAGCAGTATAATAATAATAATACAAAATCAGTTTACTTGTAAATAAAATATTTGCATTATAGCACTTAACAAGCAGTATCCCTAGTTGCTGCTTTTCTTTTTATCAGTCTCTATAAAGTATTTTTCTTCCTCAGAAAACATTACAAAGACAAGAGGTATATTAACCCTCAACTGTATGTGGGAGATGCTCAGTACCCCAGCACTTGCTTGACTAGTGCATGTGCCTTTTTCATACCTGAGCAGCCACTAAACTAGAAATAATGAATGCTTTTGAGATTAAGATACAATTTCTGTAACTTAATTTTTGCACATGATAATTTGGTTTTGGGGTACACTATACCCACATATATAGATTGAGACAAAAAGTGAAGTTACTCATTTTTCTATTATTGTTTTCACGTTTGCAATGAATTCTGATAATAATCAATGATGCTGAAACGTTTGTGCAGTATCAGAGCTGGTCAACCACCTGCAAGGGTTACTGTTTTCTACTTATCAAGAAATAGAAGGTGCTGCTTAATCATGTAAGATTATTATTAATGTATGAAATCTTTTCTATCAGATAGAATACTAATGAAGAAATCACAAAATTGGTTCAGTATAAGGAAGGAATAAGATTTATTAGAGAAACCTCTAAATTAGGAATAAGTTTGTTTATTGGACTCATGTGTCAGAACTTTTGAAAAACAGCCTTGTAAACACTAAACTCTGGTCTGAAATGTTTGGACCTACCTACATTTCAGTTTTCCTTTGATTCAATAATAAAATGATGATTCACTTGCAAGACCAATGATACATCTGCAACAATTAGAGAAATTGGGGGAAGCTTCAAAACTTACTACATACAAACCATGGTATGCACAGTTTATGAACAAATCTTGAGTTTTCAGAAGTGTTCAGTTTATCTGATAAGCCAGAAAAATATGGCATTAAAATCCAAAAAGTATGCAACTTAACTACCACATGCCAAATTCCATTCCATATAGAGAGTAAACAAACCTCAAATAAATCAATCTCAACATATTATGAACACAACAAACAAAATATTGGATGAATATAAAATATTTTTGGGATCCAAGAAAAAACAAAGAAATCAGACCTTTTGAAAGCTCAAAGGAATGACAATGGCATACTGTTAGACACTAAACACTGGTCATGCACCAAAAGTGAACAAGATTTTAATTATGCAAAAGGTAGCATTCATACCTTTGACCAGATCTTGGATACACAACGGAAAGAGAAAAAGTGTTGGTATCTTTGATCTTTTATGGTGCCTTGAATTAAAATGTAATAACTTTCTCAAATTAAAACCTCCCTGAACAAAAAAAATCATCAATCATATATAATGCATTTTTATAAAATTCTTTTGGCTCACATCACAATGAAACACCAGGTCATCTCCACTCTACCTAGAAAATAGCATTCCAATGTGGAAAACCTGTGTCCTGAGCATCAAGCTATGACTAACTTAATTAAAGTCGTATTTATTAAAGATATTTGAACGATTATGTTTATGAAGACCATAAATAAAGAATCAAATTGTTTTTCAGCCATTTTTTTTTTTTGGAAGGTAGGGGTTCTAAGAACAGCAGATATTACAGCATTTAGCACAGAGTCCAGGATTAATAACAATAGATAAAATAGCAAAAATCAGGTTTGATTACAAAATCATGCCCCCAAACACTATATCTACTCTTAATGATGACATAAAACATGCAGCATAAGCATTCTCTGAAGAACATTTGGTATTTCATGTAAAATGATACACAACTAGCTAATCAATCAAATGAGATGCTTTTCCACTTTATAATCCTATTTTTACACCTGGGAAAAACAATATTTTCTATTTTAAAAAAAGTGCCAACAAGATATTGAAGAACTCCAGTTGCTAAATAGACTTGGTAATTTTCAATGTAAAAGACTTGCAAGAAATATGAAAATATCATTCAGTTTCATAATATGATATTGACCATAATGCTGCCACAAAACAAGATAGATTACAGGTGGGGAAAAGTTGCAACAGATGACTTTCCAAAATGTTAGAAAATAAATTTTAACAATAAAAATTTAATCGATAAAACAAAATTCTACTAACTAAACAAAAACTTCAAATGCAAAGAACAAAGCATTTCAGCAACTGAGAAAACTAACAGTAGAGATTTTTAAAAATGAACAGTAGAAAGAGAAAAAAATATACACACACAGACAGCAGCCAAGCTCCTGATTTATGCATAGCTAGTTTGAAATAGATAGCCAGCACCAAACTGGTTGAAAAGACATTTTAAAGACAGCAATACACTGAGCCAGTATTCAGAGTTTCCAATAATTAAAGTTACTCTTTCCTGTTATAAATTGGGCGTTCTCAAAAAATTTTCTTAAAGATTTACTATGTTTACTAATGAATGGTAGATAAGCAAGGAAAAAGAAAAACTATACAAAATAAAGAGTTCTAAAACAATTCAAAATGATAATTTTGTAGTAACTTTCCAAAGATAGTTAATTAATGTATAATAGTGGTATTTAATTCTTTGTAATTACAAGAAAAAAAAACCAAAAAAAACATCAAAACACATGTAAGAGTTATTTAAGTGTAAACAGCTTAAAAATGTTTTAAAAGTTGCACATTTACTAAATATTTGCCTGATTTAACAAGCAATTCTTGCATCTGACTGATATTTTTAAAATTATACTCAGCTAAAATTCAAACTTAGTTTATTTAACAAAAACTGACTTGTAATCAAACCATGACATTTTTATTTTGTTGAGATTGTCTGTTACTGGTTTAACTTTTAGATGTATCAAGAACGAACTATAATTATTGAACAGGTTTCTAAATAATTTATTTCTCAATTCATTAAGTCTGATAAAATAATAAAAAAAAAAAAACACATTAAAAGTCAGTGATTAACCACACAGACTACACAGGCCTAAACTTAATACACAGTCCCATTATAGAGGCAGAAACAAATAGATTGATAACAATATTACCTATGTATATACAGTAGCCAGATATTCTGCTGAATGGACATCATGCTGACAAACAAAATGGACAGAAAATCATATTTTACACATTTTGTTGGGTGAAATATTTTTGTCGAATATTTTAAGCGTTTTTTTAAATGTTTCAACTTCCCATTTTACTTTCATTCATACAAAGAGACAACGGATACTAAATACAGGCAGTCCCCACTATATGTCTGCCTGGGTCACCTTGTCTGCTACTTGCTGGCTCACATGTAAATTCCTGAATCAGGACTCCACTCACTTTCCAAGCAGGTTGGCATGACACAACAAAAGCTTGGAGTTTGTTAAGACCAAAAAAGGTGGCAGGAAGCTTCTCTACAAAGGCTATGCCTATGTTATTGATAGAGAAAGAGATGGGCAAACTTATCGGATATATGAAAAGTGGAAAGGCTGAAGACAATCAATGTCATCATCCAGGGTACTCCATTGGAACATGCTAAAATTTGCATAGAAAATGAAGCAATGAGATGGACAATCAAAGGAAGTCACTAGTAGCACATCACAATTGTACAGCAACTCCCCCCCCCCCACCGAGTGCAGTTGGTTTGTTGCCTAAAAAGGAAGCATTTGGACGAATGATTAGATGGAAGACGACAAACTCTGCTAGTGACGATGTAAGTGATGACCTAAAACTCATGACCAGAGGGGTGACCTCTTGTCCACCAAGCCATGCTGGTTTTGGGATGGCACATTTGACAATGCACCCTTTAGAACCCACTGTATACGCCATGTTATTATTGGTGAAACCCACACTTTGCCTTTGGTGTACTGTGTAAGAAGAACAAGGACACGTCATATTCAGTTACATGAAGAATGTTAAAAATATGAAGCACGACTCAATTACAATTGACTTTGAATGAGCAGTACTGAACTGCAACAAAGCATTTTCCAACCACCAGGCCCTTTTTTCCTATTTCACTCAATATTTGTGGTGCAATATTCAGTCTTTTAGACCATGAGCTTGGTATGTAGAACTGGAAAATGCTCTACTGATTAAAAATATACAGGCACTTGCATTTGTTCCACCAAATGATGTCAATGACATGTTTAATGCTCCCTCTTAGTAATGAAATGGATGAAAGAATAGCAGACTTTTTGGCCTATTTTGAGAGCACATAGCTTGGTATTGTTACTTAAGGGAGAAAAAACCAACCCACATTTCAGATAGAAATGTGGAACATCAACAGCAGAGTTCAAAACAATCTGCCCCGAACCAATAATTTTCTGGAGGACTGGTATAGCGACCAATGAATGGTGATCACACACCCATCAATTTGTAGGCTAGATGCAAAACTAAGGAAAGAACAAATCAGTAACAAAATTTTGACCAAGCAGGCTGTGATGGGGTTGAACACAAAGCCATAAAACAAAAGGTGCTGAAGACTAGTTGCCAACTATACCATTGAAGATGGACTTGCATACCTGAAGGCAATTGCTCATTTTCACTGGTTTGATTTTAATTCTCTATGAGTCACTGCAATAAATTTCAATCATTAATTTACTATGTTCCTAGGTTGTTTCAGAGCATTTGTGTTGATATGTTTTAGCAACCATACTTACTATTTGATTCTAGTTAGTCTCTCAACCATTTGTCATATATTGTAACATTATTTAATAGTTAGCATAAAATAGAATTTAAGCAAAGTTGCAAATTAATTAAACTCATCTTAATGACTAGTAACCACAAGCCACCATCTCTATGCGAATACCATTAATGTTTAATTACACATGAAAGGAATGAGAGAGAGAAAACAAACTATTACAATTTTACAAGTATAAATAAAAACAAACAAAAAAACAACACCTTTTGCTATGAAATGGCTTTATATTGTCACCATTGCATACATTTCCACGTATCAAGGACAAGAAAATTTGGTTGCCCAACTCTTTCTGGGCATTTTAAAATAATAAATGCATGCTGATAACTTTGCTTTTCTTAAAACTTCAATATTCCATTTAAAATCATGCAATTTAATTATTTTAAATGTAATAAAATAATCCTTGCACATCATCATATACAAATCACTATCATGTCTATTTCCAGGTCCAGAGTTAACTAGTTCATTATGATCGTATAAACAGTGGTTTAGCTTGTAACAACTGACAAGCATGAACAAATTGCATGCACACATGCAGGTTACTTAAGAATATTAAGTTGTCGTCATAAGAAGAATGTTTATTATAAACAGACAAGACAGTAACTACAATTGAAAAACAGATGAAAAAGATATTTACTAATCCACATAGTAGCAAAGAATGGTTAAGACAAATGAGAATGATGCAAACACCATGGATGAGTCTACGTAAAATGTAGGGAGAATAGAATTAAAAGTTAATTCAGAATGATAGAAAATCATCATTTGAAACTATTGTCATTTGATCTGTGTAAACATCTGATTTGTTATCTTGAAACTTATGAATATTTGATATTTATTAAAACTACTGGTAAAGGTGAATTTTAAATCTTGAAAGGTTCAATTCCACAACAAATTAAAATGTTTGAAATTTTCATGACCCATTTCAAAACAACAGCTTGTTATTTTTCAATCTTATAATGGCAATTATTCTTTAGTTGTATGTCAATGATAAACAAGTGTATAGCCAGACAAAACAACATGTTCAAGATGAATAAGTCTTGATTCTGCATTTTAGACTCTTTCATGAAGTTAATTCTGCTTCTGCAGTTTCTGGAAAAATGATACTTAAAATGAAAACCTGATTTCCATTTATTCTTAAATCGCAATTAAAAAAAAAAAAATTAATTTAAAAGAAAAAGCAAATACACATTAATACCCATATCAGAAAGCTATTTAAACCAGTTTTAGGTGCCCCCCTTCTCAAAAGTAGTTGAGGCATGTATGTATATTACCGAATTTTAATATAAAAAGAATATAAATTTCTGCATCACATTAAAAAAATTTTTTTTAAGACTTTCATTCTCATTTTGCATCCAACTTTATTTAAACATGGAGGAAGAGAGAAAAGTTAATGCACCATCACTTTTCAATGTTGTTCATACTTTAGCAACTGGACTCAAATATCTCTAAGAAGTAACCCTACATCAAAGAATTGAGAAACTAGTGAATATTAAATGTAAAACCCAATTTAATGCTTATACTAAAGAATAATATTTTTTACTTTTCTATGACATGATCATAGTTAAGATTCTCTATTTTGCTAGTGATTTCATGCAAGAAAGTACAGGAAAAGGCTGAATCCTTAAATGCACATTATCATATTAACATTACAGACAAAAAATAAAATTTTTTAAATTAGATGACTTAAAAGAAAGTAATAAAAAGTCAGCCTTGTTCATTTAGATGAAAATAACTCGCTTCAAAAAGTCAGCATGGCTACTTGCTGCCCAACCAACTTTCTTAAGTTCTTTGTATAAAAAGAATGGGTTTTGTTTGCCTTTCATGTCTTTTTTGTGGCAACTTCTGGGAAAAAGTGTGTATAAACTTGAATAGATTCTCTAATACTTTGAGGCAAGCACACAAGCTAAATAAGAATCAGTCTTTTAATAAACATGTAGCATCTTTGTCAACACAAACAGCAACAAGAGAAAGCTTAATTTGTACATCTTGGCAAAAAAACTTTCATATGAAAATAAATAAATTTCTGCATTGTTAATAGGGAATGATTGTAGATAGCATATATCATCTCAGTATGAAAGTAACCTTTTACTGATTTACTTTGATAGTACGTTATGTTATACAGAACATGTCAGAAACAAGCAAGCAATAATAAATGCTATTTCTGCATTCATACTCAGTACCTAGTTGAGTTACCCCTTACTTTACACAAAAATTTCCTGTAGAAAAATAAAAAGGTGGACAATTTACATGCATCTATTTATTTCCGTGAAGTCTGCACATTTTTTCACAGAAATTAAGCTAAATAGTTTAAAATCTCTTTTCTAAAACAATATATTAGCAATTGCTAAACGAGTTCCTAAAATTGAATGACAATTTCTGTAAGAAAATTTTATACTGGCATGTAACTTCTTTAACTGTTTTGATATAAAAATAGTATTAATTTATAAATTTTTTTAATTTAATTTTTTAAATAAATTATTTTACAATATACTGGAAGGAGAAAAAAATAATCGTACTATTTAAATAAATCTGAATACAAAACCAGGAAAATATTTTATATTAAATAAATAGTTCCAAAGGAGTTTTTAGTAGCAAAACTACATAAGATATTATGACTGATGTGACTACTCTCTTGTAAGTATATAACTTTAGAATGCACACAGATCATACAAAAATTGATGCAAAAAAAAAAAAACAACAACAAACAAACCCCAAACTAAATTGTCAATGTTTAATTTATCACAGTACATTTGGAGTATGTTGCCCATACTTAGAAACTTACGGTGCTATTTCTATTTACTCAAATAGACGTCAAGCACCAAGTCAATTAACATCTTCACAACAGAGGGAAAATCTTAAATGATTTTTGTTGTTAAAGCCTAGCGAAATCTACAAGTATTAAAAAAAAAACTATTTAATAATTTTTAATTTTGAACTTAAGTTAAAATATGTGTAATACTATCTTTAAAGAAAACATCTATCCAAAGTATAATTTATCATATCAGTCTGATTTTGTTTCAGTAATATAATAGAAATACTATATATTCTAGTGACAACTATTCCATGTGGTAAGTTATGAACCTCACCAAACACTAAACAACTAAATCAACCAATGAACTAACCTGAATCTTCCAGCAGCATGATGTATAGGGCCATACAACCTCCTGGTTGGTGATAAGTAGGAAGCAGCTAGGGCTAATGGAACTGCATTTTTGTTTGAGCTTGGTGAGTTAGCAAACTTCACAGTTATTGGTTCAGTGGCTCCCTGTGGAATGGTACCGTGCAGTTTCTGTATAGCCCGTTCAGCCTCAACTCGTTGGTCAAAACGTATAAATCCAACCCCCTTGGATAATCCTAAAAGGGAAGATTAAATAAATTTCCATCTATTCTCTATTTCATTTGTATTTTAAAATTTTTATTTCAAAATATATGTAAACTTACTTTTGCTGTTTTTCTTAACTGTGCACTGCTTTTGACAGTATAAACAGAACCCATAGTTTTAGCAACCATGTTCACATGCATGCAATTTATGTAGTTGTGGTCCAGCAAACATGCACACTTCTTGTTTAAATGTTAGAAAGCCAGGTGTGCTAATATTTAGTGAGTAGCACTGTTGTTTTTCTAAGTATTTTAATAATATTTGTTTAAAATTGTTGTGTTAACATTTAAAAAAATGACAGTATGATTGTTTTTTGTTTGTTTGTTTGTTTGTTTGATTAAAGAACAATCTAAATTTTATAAAGAGTTAGTAGACTATTGTAATCATGCAATTATTTTTGTTTATTTGTAGTTTTTTTCATTCAAGCCAGCAAATGCTTAAAAATAATAGTAATAATAATAATAATAATAATAATAATAAAAAAAACATGCAAACTTAAATAGTGGGGAGAAACAAACAAAAACAAAACAATGGTTAGTTATAGAAGTCAATTAACAAAAATAAAAGCAACTTAACAGTAATGACAAAATAAAACTAATATTTAATTTGTGCACAGTAAAATATAAATAAGCAAGCAGAGGACAATTTAAAACTCTAACCTGTATTACTATCATAAAGAATTCTAGATGTAATTATCTTCCCAGACTGTGAGAACAACTGCTCCAAATCTTGTTGGGTCATTGACTTTGGCAAGCCACATATATACAAGTTAGCTCCCTTAATACTTTCACTACTGGGTCTTGCATATGATACCTAAAAATAATTAGTGAATGTGGTTAATAAAAGCCCAGTACCTGTACATTGGTCATAAAGAATTCTCGATGTTATTATAGATCCACACTCAGAAAACAATTTCTCCAAGTCCAACTGAGTCAAAGATTTTGGCAAGCCACTTATGTACAGGTTTGCCTTTTTAATGCTTTCACTGCTTGGTCGAGCATATGAAACCTGAAATTAACAAAGAGTCTTAAAATACAAAACTAAAAAGAAAAAAAAAAAAAGAGAAAAGAAACAGGAGAAGAAATAATAAACAAAATAAACTTGTTACTCAGCAGTAATAATAATTGTATTTTAAGCACAAGAAGTAAAAGAAAAAAAAAGTGAACAAAATGTTACTTTGCAGAGCTGGCTAGTGAAGTACCTTGGACTTGGATTAGGTGGTATGTATTTCAGAAATGTTTAGTTCATTTTATCCTTTGTTGTTGTCTATCTGCATAACCTTTTATGTTTTTAGGCTTTGTTTTATCATTGTTGTTTTAAGATACCCAAATGAACAAACTACAAACTAGTAGTATTTTATTGCTTTTTTAAAACAAACAAACATAGCTACATACCTTGATTGTTTTGTTTTGTAATCTCAATCCATTTAATGTGTTGATAGCCTTTTCAGCATCTCCAGGATACTTGTAGTTAACAAATCCATATCCTAGACTTTGACCTGCAACATTAACAATAATAATTAGAAAATTAAGCATGTCTAAAAGTAATGGCCTGAAAACATAACCTTGCTGCTGCTGTCCCTCAAGAATAATATGTAACCACTTTCAACCCAATCTACTTTTATTAGCCAAATTGCACACAAGGAATTTTAAATTTATAAGAAAACAGATTGTCAATAACATCACCACCAATCTAAAATGAACACTATAGTTACTAAACTTTTTGGCACAGAGCAAATAACCTTATAGAATGTCTATAGTCTATGAAATGAATACAAAAACTTAAAACGAAAGAATCTCACCTGAACATACCAAACATGCAAATGAATATTTCTTGCACAAAACAAAGTCAAAGCATCACAGCCAAGTTAAAAAAAAAAAAAATTTGAAAAAGAGGGACAAAAAAACACCTATAATCAGCAGTTTTGTAGGTCGGAAAGTATGAAATTTGTTATTATTTAAAAAAAAAGAGAGAGAAAGCCTAATTACCTTCTAAGTTATAGAATCATACTGTTTTAAAAAAAGGAGCAGTCCAAGCATAAAGAAAGAAAACAATTTTGCATTTTTGCTTATCAAGTTTAAACTAGGAAGTCCCATCCTGATAATAGCATAAGATGCTTTAAACTTAAAAAAATTTTTTTAAAATAGATGTCAACTAAAAAAAAAAAAAAAAAACTTTATAACAGTACATTATTCGTCCTTGAGAAGGTCTAGCAAAAGGAAGCATTTAGAATTGAGAGAAACCCTTGTGCATTAGTATTCTCAAATCAAAATTATGGTAAACTACACTAAGAATGCAGACTTATTTACAAACATTAAAAATTTGAATATTGCAATCACTGGCTCTTCACAGAATTAAGCTAAAACAATATTTACAAAAAAAACAAACAAAACATGCACATTACAAAAGATACTATTGGCCCTTAGGAGTAATTTCAGTACAACTCCATTGTTGCTTCTGTTAGAGTGTGAGAGAACACTGATTAAAAACAGAATATATTTCTAGATAATGGAAACCTATTTTGGTTTGTTATACTTGATGCTGGCAATTAAGAAGACATCTGAAATATTTTTTGACATGGACAATTGTGTTTCAAAATTAAACTTCAAACATATTTTAGAAGGCTTAGCAGTACAAATAATAATAAAAAAAAACTTTAAATTTAGAATTGCTGACCTCAATTAAAAAAGTAAACATTCCATAAATGAAAAATTATTCTTAAACATTTTAAAAAGATTTAATGTGAAAAAAAACAAATAACAAAAACCCTTATCTTTATTGAAATACTTACCTGGACTGTACTTTAGTTTTTTCAAGATGGCTTGTACATAATCTTAGTAGATACTGTGATTCTGTAGACAAGTGCTAGACAAAGCTCAAGTGTAGTAAATAATCAAATCATGCTCAAATCCTACTGATCAGCAACTATGAGAAAAGGGTGGCTGGATTAATGAGCATACAACTCAGGTGATGTCTGAAAATACTTTATTTACTTACATGCGTGTGTCTATCATTTATATATGACAATTGAGCATGTGACCAGCAAAAATTTGTAGTCATCAAAATGTATCAGTTATACATGAACATAAGGCAGGCATTATCGACTCTACTATGTGAGAAAAAAAGGTTAGTTGAGCATAAGGGTATAATTCTAAAAGCCAAACAAACATTTTTAAAAATGAAAACTTTTTTGCTGTAGATGGCATTGGTTGTGATGATGATGAAACAAGGACAGGACAAAGATCCCAACATATAGCCATGGCCAAGATTTTGGCATCACTTTGGCTCTCATATTTTGATGACACTGCTATACCCGTGACCACTTCTAAATGTATGAGGTTTGTCGAAAAAGTATCTGACCATAGGCTGGGGAAAAAAAAATTACGTACTTGGTGGGGTTCAATTGCTAATCCCCTTTGAAGTAGGCCCCTTGTGCTTCCACACATTTAGTCCAGCGATCCTTCCACTGTTTGAAGCATGGCTGGAATGGCTCTCAAAGTGGGAGCCTTTCAGTGGCATCTTCATTTTTGGGAACAACCAGAAGTCAGAAGGAGCCATGTCTGGAGAGTAGGGAGCCTGGCGAATGAGCGAAATACCTTTCTTTGTCAAGAAACCTTGAATCAGCTGCGACAAATGAGCCGGGGGGTTGTCATGATGCAGCTGTCAGTTTTGCGAGGCCCACAGATCTGGTCACTTGTGCCAAACTGCATCGCAAAGATGTTGGAGGACTTCCTGATAGTACTCCTTTGTAACTGTTTGTCCTTTTGGTGCGTATTCATGATGCACAATGCCTCGGTAGTCGAAGAAAACAGTCAGCATCATCTTGATTTTGCTCCAGACCTGACATGCTTTTTTGGGCTTTGGCGACGTTGGGTGCTTCCACTGCGATGACTGAGCTTTGGTTTCTGGGTCATACCTGTACACCCAAATCTCATCTCCAGTTATCACGGTATTCTGGAACTCAGGATCCCTGTTGGCAGTATCCAGCAGGTACTGTGCAAACTCAAGATGAAATTGTTGTTCCTGAGAAAGCAGCTTGGGCACAAATTTCGCTGCCACACTGCGCAACCCCAAATCTTCCTTTAAAATTGCATGTGCAGAATCTTTACTGATCCCAACCTTGTCACCAATTTCCTGCACAGTCAAACGACGAACATCCATTATCAAGGTCTGCACTTTCTCGATAACAACTGCATTGCGGCTTGTTGATGGCCTCCAGAAACGCTGGTCACTCTCCACCAATGTGCGGCCATCTTTGAACCTGTTGTACCATTTATTTTATTTGGGTAACACCCACGGCAATGTCACCAAAAGCCTGTAGAATTTTGCGAATTGTTTCCACTTGGGTATCTCCAAGCTTCTGGCAAAACTTGATGCAAGATTGTTGCTCCACACTGTTCTGTCATCATGGGCAAAATGAAAATGCGACGAGTAAGTAGTACATCACCTCACGCATCCAGCAAGCCTGCCAAAAACCATGTACGCACATGAACATGAAGGCATGCGGCTCCACTATGCACACTTTTGCCTCCCTGACGTTATTACTTCCCACAGACCTCGTATTTTCATGGTAGATTTCATACTGTCACATTTTCCCATTATGTGAAAAACTACAAAGTGGCATACACTTTATTTAATATGTTAACATAACATTATGAAAATTCTAGAATGATGCAAAACTTTTGGTCATATAGGTATTTTTAGCTAGAGCTGCACAAAGTGAACAATCTGGAAATGTAATTATTGTTATTGTAAATTAGTAATTTGAAGATAGAAAGCCTCGAGATAAGAACCCTCATCAAACTGTTAAGGCAGAACAAGATGATGGGCTATAACTGAATACGTACTACAAAAAACAAAATTATATAGGAGAAACGAACCTAGGTAAAACTTAATCAACAAATGTGACCTATATTAAAAGTAAGACAGAAGCATCAACAACGATGATGCTGTAAAATCCTACTTTGCAGGTAGGTGGGAGGCTCTTTACTGCCTGCTTTATTAAGATCAACAAAGTGAATCTGATTTAAAAAAAAAGAAACAAATGTGAAGCAGCAAAACATTCAAGAATATACTACACATACTATTTATACATATATTGACATTTCTTTAACTGGCGTTGTAACAACCACATAAGTAAACAGTGATTAAGGTCAACCCGCGTCAAAGAAACCAAAGTCAATATAAAATAAAATGATCAACTCAAATTCATTATTGCAATTCACTACACAAATAATGTAAATTATTGATTTTTTGGATCAGAAGCCAATTTTGTTTGCAACATGAGGTGAATAAACAAATCAAGAATTAATTTTTTTTAAAATTTATTTCTTAAAGCTATTCAAGGTTGTTGTTAGAATGGGAAAAAAAAAATAATCACAGTTGCCATGGTTATTATATGGTAGGTAGATATCTCATAACGCCATATTATCCTTATTAGCTAGTAATCTGGGATCATACGAACAAGAGATATTAACAATCAGTGTCTGCTGGTAGTAAATTTGAAATGGTATTAAAAGGTTTATTGGCACTTGACAGATCTATTTAGAAAGTAATCAGCAAAAATATACATTTGGTTCTTCAAGTTGCTTGATATACTGGAAGTACAGGTGCATTCTAAAATAGAGGGCAAAGGAAACCAACAAATGCTTCCAACAGCAGATGTGAGTGAGGTCAATGGATATCACAAGTTCCAATCAAAGGAAAAAAGATCCTTTCACATTTAAGATGGCTGAAAAGTCAGCATTAACAAGTCATTTAATGACCACTTCAGTATATACTACTGATAATATGGACCTGCATGTACTATCCCTTGCTTTTTGATATTGCTGTTTTCTCACAAAAGTGGCTTTACTAGTCAAGCTACTTTGGTGACAGACTTAGATCACCCACAAGTTATCTACCTGTGTTATTATTTATTTGAAAGAATCTGACACCGAATCATTTCCTTCTAGTGATGCCAAGTTCTTAAGTGTTCCTTGCCTCAGATCTCTTATCATTTAGTTGCTTGGACAGTGATAGAGTGATGTTAGACAGTGTGAAAAAGAGCAAGGTCATCAAGTGGAATTTGAGTCATCTGCATCTGATCAGTGTGCTGGTGCTTCCACCATCCATTGGATTTCTTCCACTGCATAGATGAACAGATATGTGGTGGTAAACATAAGTAATTCTGTGCTATCCATTGCATATTTTTGGAGTGAGGATGATAGTGGTAAAAAGTAATGACAGTGAGAAGATTCAAGATACTGAATCAGTACTAGCACCTTTAATAATAGTTGGATGATTTTAGTTTCCATCTTTGACTTTCTGTACTATAAATTGAATTTTCCTCCTGTTTCCTGGACTTATTTCCTTTTCATTTGGATTAATGAACTGTGTGCTAATTCACGTGTGCTATTTGAACAGCCACCTTGGAAATTATCTAAATATTTATCCATGTAAAACATTGCAAAGATGAAAATGCAAGATGATCTAAACTATTATTTAGTAACACAGAAATATAGCATGTGAGTTGTCTAGTTGTTGATGTAGTTATCAATAGTCAAAAACTTAATGACAAGACAAGGGGAGATTGTGTGTGTTAAAGCGAAAGCTCAATGATAATTTAGAAGGGAAGGAAGAAAATGAGCAGAAGATGGCTAAGTGTGGAGTCAAGAAAAAATAAAACTTAATATAATGAAAATAAAAATGTAGACAATGATTTTCAATGTAAAGTGCAAGAAGAAACATTAAAAGTAAATTTGAGACACTTTAGGTAGGAGGATAACATACTTTGGTAGCATTAACTATACTTGAAAATAAATTAACCTTGAACTCAATACATAGCAGCAGCATGAAAAAACTATTGGCAAATATAATTTATGGTATAGCTGATCAGGAATTTAGGTTAACTACTATTAATTTGAGAAATTAATTTTTGTATAAACCAAAAGGTGAATAAAACTAGATCTCTTGATAGGTCACCTGCCAGTTGCCACCTAATGCAAAAAAATCAAAACCAATCAACAATGGTTATAATTATGGTAAAACAGTTGGAAAAGAAAGAGTGAGTGAGTCTCTGTGTCTGGGGTTTCTTGAAAATGATGCAACTAACAGCAAAGTTCAGAGAGAGAGAGAGAGAGAGAAAAGACCTTGCTAGTTGATATTTCATTAAAATAAACTGCTCATTCAGCTGGGAAAACAGAAGTTATTATGTAGACTGTCAAAGGTATAAAACAAAAGGAAAGTAACAACATTAAAAAAAAGTGTAGCAGGCAACTAATGCCAAAAACAAATTTTTATAATTATGTAATGCAAAAAAAAGAAAAAAAAAGAAAAAGGCAACAGTGAAATGGGACTGCATATGAAAATTTAAAGAGCTATGAAATTAAAAAAGCAGAAAGATAATGCACTGAAGAAATAAAAGGGTACTCAGCAGTTTTGAAGATAGCCTCTTTGCCATATAGTCTAAGACAGCAGGAGTTACTTGGATTATTTACCACGTGACCACAGAGCTTCCATCAACAGGAACACAGCATAATTGTATTAAACTCAATTTACGTAATATTAACTGAGTACTTAATTTTCTTAGTGGTACCTATACCCTTTGGGAAAGACTTAATTAGTATAGTTCAGGTACATATTCTGCAAGTAAAACAAATTTAGATGAAAAAAAAAAAAGTAGTTAAGATTAAATTACTAAAACAATCAAAAAGTTTTTTTTCATCTATTACATGAAATCTGTGTAGCAGAGTGTGTTCAACTCACATGCAGGTGGCATGCTCCCTAGCTGTTTCAGTTTGCATTACAAATGAATAACTGGTGCAAACTAGAGACTGCAGGCAGCAAAGAAAACAAACATAATAAACAAATTATACATAATTTGCAATACAAATTTATGCAATTCAGATGACTGACTAACAGACACGCCATACTCTCCTCCCTCAAAACAGTAACAATTCATTAAATAAATTTTAAAGGCATGGAAAAATGTGGATAATTAACAGTATGCTTATTAAAAAGTTAAATACAAAGGATTAAGAAAAATAATTTTATTTTAACTTTGAAAATATCTACCTCAAGATGTAATTTCCACATTAAAAAAAAAAAAATGTTTAAGCATTGTCTGGTGTTCATCTAAACCATTTCAAAGATTCCCTTCAACTCAGCATGCTATGAAATACCATTTCAAGCTAAATGATTTGTTAGCTGATCAAATGAAAAGTGCTTAATTCTATATCCAACAATTTAAAGATTTAGAATTACTAACCCTGACTCAGTTAAAGGAAATGTTATGTTAAACAAAATAGCAATGGTATACTTTAAAATATATAATATCACTTTTCATTTCAAGCTCCCCCCTAATATGATAAATAAAAGACTGCCATGCTGCTGCTAGTGGGGTTTTATTCGTATACTGCAAAATTTTTTTTCTTGCACTTAAAAAAAAAAAGAGGTGCAAATGTGGTGGTTACTATAATTTTCTGAATAAATCTAGATGCCACAAGTGTCCATTTCACAAAAACCTCCCAGCAGGTAATTTTTTCATTAAGTGCGTGATAAGTTATCAAAATTAAATGCCATTCAAAACAGCCAAGCCCATTTGCTATGTAAAGTTTATAATAAACTACAAGAATATTTATATATATTATATTATATTTAAACATCACTACAAACTTTAAAAAAAAAGTCTGAATATTTTTTTTACACTAGACTATAAAATTCAAACAATTTTTTCACTACATACATGCTTAACATTATCACCATCATACCTATTAGACCATAAAATGTTTGTCAAAGAAACCATTGAGAATGAAAGACTTTAGATAAATATATATAAGTGATATCATGTATAGATTTAAAAAAATAAAAAATACAATGACAGACAACAAATGAATGCAAAATCCATAAAGTATTTGCCTACCAAATCTACTTAAACAACCAAAAATTGTTTCAGAAAAGATAACTACAGATTAAAAATTGATCAGTGAATACAATTATGTATTAATAAAAATCATTTAAAAAAATTCCCCAATTGCCTTAAACAAATTCATTCTCTACTAAAATATTGGTATTTTAAAGTGAAAGCTAGCAGAATATTAGATGCAAATGATAAATATCCTCCACTAAAGTTGGATTTTGAATACCAATGACAACCCCTTTTAGTACAACGTTCAGTAATGTAATTCCAGGTCACTAACAGAAAATTCACATTTTGAAATGTGTTGCAACTTTAATCTAAAACCTAGAGAACAAATGCCAATCTTTCATTCTGACCTGGTAAAAAAGGTCATACAGTCTAAGGGAATTTTGTACCTTCTAATAATAAATGATAGAGAGTTCCATTATTAGTACAATATAGAAATAATAGAAACTAGATTTGTTGGCTTAGCATTTCAGTTGTTTGTTTCTCTTAGATAACCTGAATGGCAATAAGATATTTAACAGTAAACCCCTTTTCTTAAGTGTGATATGGTATAAACACACTCTTTGTAAAATTTTAATGGCAAATTTATTGAAGAACAAATGGTTTTTAATAAATATTAAAAATGTTTAAATAAAGATTCTCTTAAGAAATATAGCATAAACTTAATGTTTAAGTTCAGTTTATAATTATTAAGCTTGCTATTAATCAACTGGCTAAAAATTCTGTTGATTAATGTACATACACTTGAAAAAAAAAAACAAACTTTGAACCTAATGACCAAAACTATTACAAATCTTTTTCAAACAATAATATTAAGAGTTATTACCCTGAGATAAACTGAAAACATCATTTGTATGTTGTCATCCAAGTTTGCACAAAAATAAACATGACAATTAATTAACAGACTCATAGCAAACAAATGCATATTTTCAAGTGAAGCCTTGTTCATTTATTTAACAAACAAAACAACTAATTTGAGAAAACAGCTAAAGTGAAAATAGCTTACCCGGTTAATATAATTTTTAAAAAATCAAATTATTTTAATAGTAAACTCATTATGTAATCCTTAACCTAAAGTTAGCAGAGAATCTGACTGAAATCCTTACATTACAAAGAAATGTGTCCAAAAAGTCAGATTGTTCACAACTTCACGAACAACCCTAACAAACAGCCATAAATGATTCTGGTTGAATGGATGGTGGTAGCTTTATATAAACTCTTATCTAATGTTTAGCAGTGCAGATGCTGAGTTTTTTGTATTTTTAATTGAAAACTAACTAGGCCTGATTTAAAAATTTGTTTTCATTATGCATTTGTTAGCCATTTTTGCACAAGTTGCACAGTTTGCTATTTTACACGAACACAATTTTAAAACAATGTTATTTGATTAGATTACAATAGTATAATTGATCATTCTTGGTGTCTTCAATTAAGAAAATCAGCATTAGGTTTTTGGTTCACTAATGGCATAATAATTTAAAGGCTGCTCTACATAACTTTAATTCATATTTATTTGCAGATAAGGTTAATAAAACAATACAACAGCATCAACAAGTTGCAAGTAATTCTACATCAATATAATAAATTTGCATGCACTTTATAAATTCTAACAAAATAATGCAACAAATCATATTCATGTATGCAGGTAAATGCATGCACAACTGAACACCATAACTAATATTCTAGATCTAAGCATCACAATTTTTACAAACTAAAATTCATGCAATCCATGAAAATGATATCATCAAATGCCAAAGGATAGATATTAGTTATCTACAACACTAAATTAAAAATAACCAAATCTTTTAATTTAGATTCAAACACTACATATACTCTATTTTTAAGCATGCAGTAAAAACACAAACAAAACCTCTTGACTATGCTATTGCAGGCTTCCAAATGTTTTGTTCTGGTACATGCATTAACAACTATGGAATGTCAGAGAAAAATAGTGGTATGCTAATCAACAGTTAGTACTGGATAATGTTAAAAACAACAAGAAACATCAAGCTAACCAAATATTCCAGTTATCTGTGAAAAGCATTTTGAGCTAACTGCTATGAGAAGAACCAACCACCATTTGACTCTTATTTTGGTAATTATGCCACTATATTTAGTGAAATTAAACATCTAGTTTTGTGCTTGTATCTATAAACTATTTATTAAAACAGTTGAATCTGGATAAACCTCATTAATATGCAATGCATCTAGATGCTTCAAAATTTGATTTCAGTCTAAATCATAAAAGCCAAAATTAATAGAAATGTTATAATGCTAAAACATTAGCGATAACAAGTTCTGCATGAACTGAAAGTTACTACCATGTATCCTAGTATCTTACTATACACATGTAATCAGCATGGTGCATAAAATTTAAAATTAATTTAAGCTTCCTAACATGTGAGTTTAAAACTGGTTATCACATACTACTGCTTCAGACAATTTATTGGCATTGAAGAAAAAATAAGATTACTAACTTCAAAATGCTGCTTAAGCTGATAACCCCACAAGATTTTGACCCAGCAACTAAAGAGAAAATTTAATATTTTCTTAATAAAAGTTTACCAGAATTTAAGACATTTTTGTAAAAAAAAACAAAAAACAAACTAATTCTATTTTATATCAGAATAATTGCTACAGATATTTTAAGAGAAACATTTCATAAACATTCTAGAGCACACACATTGGGTCTGATTGAACTAGGCTATACTAATCTTTTCACACAAGAAAACAACTTGTGTCAAAGGACCAACAGTATACTTTGTTCAATTTTTAGGTGGATCTATTATGTATTTCTAAAACATCACTACAGAAAATAAATTATTTTTATTATAACAATGCATCAATTTTCAACAAACAAAGCATTAACAGTAAAGAATGAAGAAAAGTCTTCCTAAAATAAATGAATCTCATTTTCAAACCAAGCTGCCACAGACCAGAAACTTAAAAAAAAAAAAAACAATAACTATGGAACATCCCAGATAGTTCCCAATTTATTTGAGAACCAGCTTCAGGAATTATAGACAATCTTTGAAATGGTAGTTACAACAGCTCGGAGCTAAAAGTTTCTGTTATTTCGAGTTTCTTACCTATTCACATCATTATTAATTTTTTAATGAAAAACTCGCTACATATTCATTGGTCAACTTAAAAAAAAAAAAACAACCAAAAAAAAAACAAACAAAAAAACAAAACAAACAAACAAAAGCCGGTCTTAAATGTGTTTAAAATCTTAATACTGGTTATAAGAAATTCAAAATATGGCACTGTTGAAAATAAGAAAAAAGTATCCCATCACCAATAGCAATTCACTAGATTTATATTGAAATATTAATCTACAAATTTTACCAGAAGTGCAACACGTATAATGTAAAGCAAATGAAATTGTTCTGGCAGTGCTATGTTCACAGATTATGCACATTTACAAGCCACAGTCTCACATTAATTAAAAAAAAAAAAAAGGCTGAAGAATAATAAAGATTTTGTTAAAGCAATGAGAAATGAGTGACAAAAATATAGAAAATAAATCAAACTGAGTACATACTTCCCTTGGATGGAACACTGCTGAGAAAGTTTCCTAAAGGGAAGAAAAAAAAAGAAGAAGAAGAAGAAGAAGAAAAATAAACAAAATGTATTAAGTCTGTTTATTTCACAAAATTAAAATTAGTAGTAGTAGTAGTAGTAGTAGTAATAATAATAATAATAATACAATAAAGCTGTAAATAAAATGTAAAGTCTTTGCATTATGCAAAATTTTCTCATGACCCCTTCCACACACACACACACAAAAAAGGAGTTCTAATAAGATTTTAAAAACATCTTTACACAAAAGAGTAATAGATATTTGATTAATAAAGGTTTTTGCACATAAATAGGTACAATTACTAGTAGTAAAAAAAATTAGTTTAAAATTCAAGTAATATTTCCTTGCAATGGTGACAGGGATGAAAGCCTTGTAGCATCCTATAAGGCATTTATTAAATTTAATAAATAAAAAAAATATTTTGCATTATTGAAAATTAAAAGAAACCAAAAAAAAGTGCATCAAGCAATATTTTTAAGCAAGTAAATTATAAAAATACTATATAGAATGGATCTGTGGAACAGAAATCCATGTTTTCACACATTTTTTTAATAATGTTCCAAAATTGGGCAACTGATGTCAACTAAATCTGCTATCATTTTTGGCTGGAGCTTATGATCATAGATTGAACGCCAAACTGATCAAGGTATTGTCCCATTGTCCATCAAAACACATACAAATTAATATGAATATGAAACAATAAAATTGTTCATCGTTTTAGCTTCTTAAATATTGTATTTTTTTAGCAATAAGCAATTATTTATGATATATAATGCATTATTACATCTTTTGATGTCAGACTTGTTCAGTTTCTGCTTAAGTTATTAAATTTCTTTCAGTCAGTCAAAGTCAGATATGTGATATCTGTTCTAAGGAAAAAAAAACAAAAATAATTGCCTTGAACATTTCTTATGCAAAGAGAAACCGCCAATAAAGTCAAAGTTTGCAGGGGAGTAGTCTGTCATTAAGATTATTAACCCTCTGGAGACGATAGGGCATCTATTGGCTCAAAGTTAGAAAGTGAAAAAGATGGCACAACCAATCCGTCAGCCCCATAAGAAAGCCTTGTGAATAGTTTCCTATAAATAGCATGGACCAATCAGCGATGACCTTTCCATAAAGCAGCATTGGAGTAAATCAATGGTAGTAGTCGTGTTTGTTTACCATTTCCAAAAATGTTTGTCTCTAATATATCCATCAAGAAAAGCAAAAAAATGAAAGACATCAAAATATCACTATAATCAGCTTTAAAACTGAGTGTTAGAGGTGGGGCACCAAGCAAAGAAACCTATAAAAAATACAATTGCTAACAGAAATAAAGATGGATAAAACAGTGTAGACCCAGAAATGCTGGTTAGTCAAAAGAAGACTGGTGCACTATTATTTTCAGATGAATAATTTTCTTGTTCAAGGTCAATGTCATTTTGTATACCATTCACCTGGTGAACTTAACCAGTTCTTGCCATAATCAAACTATGAGGCATCCAAAAAAGAAAATGTTCTGGGGTTGTTTTTCTGCACAAGGAACTGGCTTATTAACACATCTGCAAGGCATGATGAATAAAAATATATTGAGGCTTAGAATGCAGTTTTCCAATAAGATGTAGCACAGCATAAACAACATCAACTATTTAGATTGGCCAGAAAAACTAGATCTAAACTAAAAAAAATATCTGTGCTATATGTATGATTCTACTTTGAAAACTTGATTATACAACAAAAGAAAAATGATCAGGTCTGTCATCCAAGTCTGGTGCATTCTATATCCAAGCATGTTCAAGATATTATTAAAGCTAAAAGGGGGTAATATCACACTAAGTTTTTTCCACTCTTCAAAATGTGCTGTTTACTAAAAACTCTTAATCCTGTTCACAAAAACTTGAACAATACTGTACAACACAGACGCACATTTTTGTTGAGCTAGGTTCTTATTCTCTATCATGACAATAACTTAATATATTGTTTTTTTCTGGCATGAAGAAATACACTGCATAAACTATTAATGAATCAGCCTGAATCTCTCTCTCTAAAAAAAAATCTTTTGCTAACTGATGTTGGGTCCTGAAGCAATAAGCATTAATCATTTTAAAAGATTTTATTGGCTTCCGCAGCTGTCATCTTTTAAAATATGAATCAGCATACTATTAAAACTAAGGATTAACTTCTGCTAAACTCTATTCCATCAAACATACTGGATCTGTTCCTTAAAGATTTTACTTTATTTTACATTTTTTAACACTATAAAATAAATGAAAAATCAGAATTACAAGAAAATTTCTTCATTATGAAATGTTTCAAAGTTGTTACATTTAAGATTCTCAATTTTCTCGTTCATTTAGGCAAAACAATGATAATAAAACGCCATTATCATATCAAAGTGGACAAAAAACAACAACAACAAAAACTAGCAATAGTAAAACCAGTCAGTATTCCAGGGTAACATTCATCCTGGTTTTGCAGATAAAATCTTGAAATACTTTGGAGATTTTCATTTGAATAAACTTAAATTACAGGGCATCAGATCCTTTGAGTTATTATGTTGCATAAATAAGTTATTAAAGAACACGGCAGAAAATGATTTCTTACAACTAAGGCTTATCTAGCTTAAAAGTGAAATTGTAATTACCAATGCTTAAATCCTATACATATTTTACATTAAATTTTCTTTTTCTTTACACCAATGTTTTATTTTCATTTCATATTTTGTTATAGAGAAATCCCACCAAAGTTCAAATACTACTAAATTAGGAAAATTTTTTTAAAACCTGCAGTGCTTTTAAGCTATGTAGTTTAAACATGTTCATATTCTGGTTGACAAGAACCTGCATACCAAGGAAAGAAAACCAAACCTGACATTACACATACAACATATGTTATAGTCATTTTCTCCAGAACAGAGCAACCTTGGAAACCTATAGGCAAATCACTCATCCCACTTAATCTGCACACATCTTTGCACAGGGCCCCCCCGACCATTTCCTTTATAAACTGAACATGCATGTGAAGTCAGTTTAGGAATGCCTAGACATCATTTAACACCAAATGTAGTGGCTTAGGCCAATAGATGGTTTAAGGAAAGATGACTCAAGACTATTGCTACTTCCCAGTACAACATTCATTGCAGTGTCATTTCTAGAGTATAAAGTAGTCAGATTGGCCACTTCATGAAGTGGCCAAAAAAAGGTCAACCCACTGAAGATTATCTCTCTACTCTTGCCATGAAAATGTTTCTCAATAGCATGATTGCAACAAAATTACTTTCAAAGAGCAACAAACCATAGAATTTTGAGTTAGCAGCTAGTTTCATGCTAGTAATAAACTGTCAAGAATACAACTGCTGTTTATCCAACAAATAGCTATACAATCAAGTGACAACATCATAAGTGGATGGTCTCAGTCTGGAGACAAGCTGGGAATGATATGCTAATTGTGACATCACCTAGTATAATTGTTTTGGTTGGGACAGCCTGATGATATGGGCTGACATTCAAGTTGCTGAAGAAATGATTTTTATCACCATTTAAAAGGGTGCCATTAGTAGAGTCAGATACATGAATGAGATCAATGTATGTAGTAATCAATTTGGCCCAACAGTATGATCTTAACTTCATCTTTATGGTTGACAACACTCATTTGCACAGTGTATCTCCAGATTTAAATCCAAATGAATATATTTGGAGCATCCTAAGATGGTGTGTTTGTGGTCACCAATCTCCATAGTCTTTTCACTAGAAAAATGGACCTGGTTAAAAGCACAATATCCCTAGATAGATAGTCTGATTTGGTCAATACAAAGGTGTGCAAACTTGTATTGAGGTCAATGGTGGTTACACATTAGTCTTCTGCTAATTTGGCTGTGATAACTTTTAGACTAGTAATGTTGGCATTGTGCGTATTCATTACAGATAACCATTTTGTTTTTAAATCAATTTAGATCAATATGTACAGAATACGAATTTATATGAACATATTGTACAAGTACTATAGGCTTAGAAATACTTGAATATTTTAATTCAACCAATATCCTTTTGATTCTCAATTTCTTAATACAATGTGATATTAATCTGTAGGTAAAAACATTTATCCCAAAGATTTTACTGCTGTTTTTCCATTATCCTAGTTTTAACATTCTGCTTTTGCAATTTTTAAAATTAAAATTTAACAAAATACTATTTCAAAAGTTAAAAAAAAATAAAAAAATATCTGAATTGCATTTCTCATACATTTTCACAACTGATAACATTGTTTTGATTCGATATCAGCTGTTAAAATGATTGAATTTTGTTTGAGTTTAATATTAAGCCAAATGTTAAAATAGAATAGGCTACGTAATGTATTAAACAGATATCTGACCAGCACAAATTTTTGTTGGTTGAACAATCTCCAAAGCAAAAATGAAGTATTGCTGTCAGTCTGTCATGGTAAGAGTTATGATTTGGGCTAACAGATAGTTATAGCTGATGATCAGTGAAGCAACTAACTTCTACTTGACTGTCTACTTTCTTCATTACAATCTACAATGCATGTGATAAATGGTTTGCATCTCATTGTTCTTGTGGACACCTGCACAAGCACTACGTTTGTATCTGATTATCAAGTTTCCATGCTTTTCTTCACAGCACAAAGTGGCTAAATGACTATCTCGTGGCTTCTCAAATTTTTCTCCACTATTTGCTCTCTTTTCAAGTCTATCAGTTCATTTGAATTTCCCATTCATGGCATAGCTGTCTGCAGTCATGTGACTACAATAGCCTATTTGAGTCTCAGCTAGGCAACTATTTATTATGTCAAGTCATCAGTATATAAAGCCTGGGCAAAAAATCAGAACATGTGGAGCAAAATAAATTAAGAAAAAACTGGGAAAACTAAAAAATCAAAAAAAAAAAAAAAATCACTAGTTGAGATAGAATATGAATAAGTCGAGTACTGTATAACAATCAAGGTTAAAAGTCTGTCACTTTCTTTCTTTACATAATTAAAGTTCTACCAAACAGAACTATACTAATGTGATGTGCAAGTCATAATTACATAAAGTAAATGTACTCTACTATTAATAAATAAGTAGATGTAGTTTTTCTCAGCTCAATTTATAATGTAATGAGACATCTGAAATTACCTGAACATTCTAAGATTAAACAAGACATTTTAAAAGAGTGTTTCTTATTCCCAAAGAAAACCTAGTAGAAATTTTCATAAATTTATTACAATTTAGGTTGAATGATTTTGTATCATTGAAGTTTATAAAAATTATTCAAACTAAACAAAAAAATAAAACTATTTTAAAGTTTTTTTTTAAAAAAGAAAAAAGATAACGGCTTTTTGCTAAAGAATTATCATTTTACTATTTATCGATCTATCACTATCCCTCCTCTCAGGTTAACTTCAAGCACTAAAGTTTTAACCATATGATGACAATGCACAGTGCAAATTACAATATACATTTGCAAGGATTTTTTTCTAAAATTATAAAGTTGATTGCTTAATGATCTAATACGTAATAAAGCAAAATTATTAATACTTTCAGATAAAGGAATATACTAAATAAACTTCTACTTCCTACTAAATGCTTAATTGCTTATGATAAAGATTACACTACAATAAACCACCACACCATTTCATGAGACAAATTAACAGATTTGTATTATAATTATGGACTGTCATTAGCATTTACAAATGTATAAAATTAAATACTGAAGTACAGAGTCATGACTTTCAATTACCATATATAAAAATGAATTTCAGTTTTAGCATATGTAAGGATTCTCTAACACTTGCTTAAACTGTTTAATCTCAGAATTGGACAATGGGTTTAATTCAGTGTGCCAAGGTAATTAATGATAGTTTTATTTTGGGTGTTTTCTCAGTCTAGCTAGTGCTGTAGTTTCTCTTAGCTTTTCTGAACCAGTCTGCCTTATGCATATATTTTTCCCCATTAAAATGTGGTATCTGGCCAGTAGTCTGCTTTACGCAGATACCATGTGTTCTTAACACGTTTGAAGTAAATAATCTTATGTTCAATCATCCATGGTTTTATTAGTGATTAAGTTCTTAACTAATAACGTCCAGTAACCTGAGATATTGAAATTTAGAATAAATTATCAGTACTTTCCCAACCTTTTGTACTAAAGCATATTTCTCTACTTCTAGCAAT
Source organism: Nautilus pompilius (assembly GCA_018389105.1). Taxonomy (NCBI): domain Eukaryota; kingdom Metazoa; phylum Mollusca; class Cephalopoda; order Nautilida; family Nautilidae; genus Nautilus; species Nautilus pompilius. Next base: position 186,761 of record JACATO010000086.1, on the reverse strand, counting down.
TTTAGAACAAATGCATTAAATGCTTTCTACATGGTCAGCCACAGCTAGAGGTAAACAGAGTTCCAATACAAATTGTTATAAAACCTGCCTATATTATATATTTAAAAGTTTCAATTTCACACGCTCAGAAAAAAAGATGCTTTTGACATAATTCTTTTTAATTAAATATACATAAGATTTTACATCAGAATAACCACCCCGCTCAATTCAAACATCAAAACAAAAAAGCAAATAGTGTCCCATTCAGCATAGTTCATCTAATGATCCAATTTCTTATTCAGAAAAAAAAAAAAAAACTAAATGCTTAATCCAAATGTTTATTAAATGTTTTTAGAGTAGTTTAGTTCATTAAAAAAACTGGCAGGAGGCACCACTGCACTAGTCAACAACAGTTACATCAGCAGTGTACTATCTTTACACATTCTATCCAAAATGTACTGTAGACCGTGGGACCCAAACCTCTGATTAACCTATATGCATACAATCAGCTACCTTATACTAATCTACATGATAACACAAGCACACACTAGGCAGACTGGAGCTAACATAACATGAAATAGACACCAGTTTTGGAGGCCCCACTGGCCTCAAACAAATTGATTCCTTCTGATGAAAGATCAGCATAACCTGAAGTAATTGATAATGCAAAGGCCCATGTGGAAGAATGAGTGAATGTAAACAACCTTCAAGTAAAAAACATTCCATATCTTCCATGGCCTGCTCGTTCTCTTAACCTAACCTCAGAATGTCAGGGATGAGCTGTGTAGGCAAACTGGACAAATCATGTGCTTCTGAGACATTCTGGAAGTGCATCAAACCTTTCTAGCAAAGTGGAATGCATTGTTACATGACAAATGTTTGTAAATAGCACAAGATACAAGTGAAATGTTGTAGTCATGTGACTTGTATGTTGGTATTATTAGGTGCATCAATGGCTAAATATTGCACAAATGATCTATCTGTATGTTAAATCTTCATGGCCAATTTTGAATTGTGTAAATGTTTTACCCCCCCCAAAGAAAGATGAAAGCATCCAGATATCTTAAGCATCTTTGTTCACTAAAGCATTGTGCAATACCTTTAACAGTTGTCAAGAGAAAAAAAATAAATCAGTACCAGATTTAATTAACTAACTGCCATGCAAGTCAGAAAGATAAATGAATTTAATATTGTTCTTGAACTCGTGCAGAAGATAGAATCATGTACTATAATTGATGACTGATCATGTGTTAGACTAAGTATTTTTACTAAAAATTCCAAAACCTTTTCTATAAGTACCTGGCCATTACAGTAAAGTAAATACAGATACAGTTTCTCTTAGTATGCACATTAGTAAAATTATTAAATTTGATGTTTCTTTGGCTCTGGTTTTCTTATTAAAACAAACATACAAACTAGCTCTGTTTTATGCTTTGTGCTCAATTTATATAGTCATTATACTAAGTAATAGTTACTATTTGTATAAATGAAAGAAAAACAATAGACCAAAAAAATCCTGTTTCTTTAAAATATTGACAAATGGGTTCCACACTTTGTTTTTACATAAAATGGCAAAGGCTCATCTGAATGGCAATTTTAACATATGTCTACAAGATTTAATAGCATTGTGACAATCTGTATCTTGCTAATTGAAGCAGCTAGTGCTAACATCATTGTATTGTTAAATGATGCATTATCTAACAATTTTAAAATGAATTAAAGTTCCCTAAAATGGTAAGAAAATGAAAGGCTAAAACAAAACTAGAGTACAAATAATAACAATAATCTGAATCTCAATGCAAAAATAAATTACATTTTTTCAAATAATGTCTACTCTGGGCATATCTGTTGACTTAAAAACAAAATTCTCTTGTTACAAATTGCTACATGTATATAATTAGCATTAAACAATTTTAGAATACTTAAGAGTGTGAACAATTTAGTTTTTTTTTCAATAAAATCTAAAAAGGTATACCTATAAAAGGTTGACTGTCAAATAGCTAGGCATCCACTTAAAAAAAAAAATTTTTTTTTTAAAGGATCAATTATCTGAGATTTTCACTTTTCAGAATTTCTCAGGCATTAGTCAGTCAGATTCCTTTGTCAACATAACTGCTGCTTTGAATTCTTCTACAACAGAAATATGTCAAATGATCAATGTTCACAGGGAATAATTAAATCAAATTTAAGCCACTGAACTAACTGTGTATTTTAAGTATTCATTTACTAGACATCTTAAATTAAAAAAAAATACCATTGCAACTCACCATCAACATTTCCTTAGACTTTGTGAAGGAAAGCAGACTTTTCATGTAATTTATACAAGTCTTGTTTTATATTTGTGCAAACTTTATTTCTCATTGTTAGTTTAAATTTGATCTAAATCAGGCAACAAAATGTTATCATGGTTGCTTAAAATAATAGCAAACAGTATTTTGGAATAGCATAATAGATTATCTCCCTCCACTCTTGCACTTATTTAAAGTCTAGAAAAATTTATTGCAAGGCTTGTTCACAAAAAAAAACAAAAAAAAACCCAACGAAAAACAAGAGAGCTTTTACATATCCGCTCAATTTGGGAAGCACATTATCAAGTACTTGTGCATATGGCACTCCATCCCATTTATTTGGCTGGCTAACCATCAGGCTGATTAGCCAAACTAAAACACCTTTTACTAACATAAAAAACAAAAACAAGCAAAAAGCAACATTGTTTTAAATACAAAGTTAATTTAGTTTTTTTAGTCCATTCACGAAGATAGATATTATATCTGTAGCAGTACAAGCAGCAAGCTCTTCATATGCATGTTGTGAAAGCTGATTTGATATGCTTTAATGCTGAAGTGCATGGACTATTTCAAATGTCAGTTCACATTCACTGAAAAAACCTATTTATTATTACTGAGAGAGAGAGAGAGAGAGACTTGTGATGTTTAAACTATTTTTTAGAAAATCTTGATTCATACTAATGCAAAGTTTTAATAAATAATAGTATATAGTAATGGTAAAACTTATTTGTAATTTCAGGACTAAGAATGAAGTTTAAAATTATTTATTAGTGAGTTGTACACTCCTATCAATGAAGGATCAATCCAATTTTTAAAAAATTTTTTTTAAAGCATACCTAAAAAAGCACTACCTAATTTTGGTAGAGAATGAAAAACTACAATCATACTGTTTCTCCTATCAAAACATTATCTACAGTGCAGTTTATTTCAGAAAGTTTACACAAACATGGCTACCACGCATAAAACTTGTTATAAGTAATGCCATCACATGTGTCTATTATCTCTTACCTTTGATAATCGGTATACCTCAAACAAACAGTTAATTCCTTCTTTATTCTTAAATACAGATTCACTTACTACTAAAAAATAATTTTTTAGTAGTGAGGCCAAGATAAAAAAAATCATTCAATAACACTTTTAAACAGATTAACATGTCACTGAAAACATTCAGCCAGTGAAATACATAACAGTCTAAATGTAATCAGAGCAATATTATATGAAAAAGTATAATTAACTCCGCATTGATTTGACATGAGAAAGGTGTATAAGTAACAATATTTGTGCACTACGTAAACAGTGAGAGATCTGCCTTTTTTTAAAAAAAAAAATTACTTAAGGCATTCAGAACTAATTACAATCAGACCTCAATTAAGTCACAGTGAAGATGTTGGGGAACAAGAAAACCATAAGTTCCAAATTTTTTTGAAAGTTCTTAGACCTACCTTTGGTATTGCATATAAAAACAAATATTTAATTTAAAAAGGGTTTGTTTTGTAATTTTATTTTCAAGACAGGACCATTTTTTAAAGTTACTTTTGTTCTCTCGAATTCACAATAACTTCAAGTAATGAATTTAAGATATTTATAACTACATTATAATAATTAATAATTTCAAAACTGTAGTAGTATGGGTTGCTTTTAATATAGATGCAGTAAAGTGATACCCAATCTTTTTCTCAGTGACATGATTAACACAGAAATATTCTTTAGCCCCCAACTTCCAGCATCAGAGAGCAAGCTGCAGGTATTCATCTTGCTAGATCCAGAGGAATGATCCCCTAGAATATTTTGAAATAATGCAAATCTTGCATCAAGAGGCATCAGTTAGACTGAGAGGTTGTTGTTGTACAAGCAATACAGTTATGGATTACAGGGGAAAAAAATATATACACAAACATCAACAGTGGTAAAAAAAAAATTAAATGGCACATGAAAATCACAATACAGCTGGCTTCGAGACCCCTAGATGTACAGTGTGTTCAATGGGAGCAATAATAGCCAATGCTTTTGTCATGTAGCATAATGGTTAAAATAAAAATTTAAAATAATGGTGGATTCTACTTTTCTAGAAATGATTTAAGTATGCAGCTATATTTCTATATGAAAAAAAAAAGGATAACAGAAACATACAACTTAAGAATGGCTTGAATTTAAACTATTGTGAGAAGTAAACACTTACAAAAGTTATTTAGTTATGACGACAAGAATAGAAATGTCTTAAAAGTTAATGAAGTTTCAGTTAAGCACAGAATTTCCATAAATATTAATAGAGAGAAAGAAAAGATAATTATACTTTATGAAGTTCTAAGCATACATATATTAAAACTCCAGATTAGTTTCAGCAGCAGCAAATTTTGACCACCTAAGATTTAGGTTGAAGCTTATTTTCACTATTTGTAATTATACCTTTTCCTTCAAATGAAATTAATAAAGTATTATTAAATAAAGTTTTTATAAATATTATAGTGAATTTTTTTCAAAATTAAGCTTATTAGTCACTAAGCTATGACATTTTTTCCAAATTAATTACTATTTAATTTTTCTGAAACTGTCAGCTCTTATCTTATTCAGACACTGCCCCAGACATGCAGATAGTAGTGCACTTTTAAATATTACTAGAGAAGAAAAAAAATTATCTTAAAAATTCCATTTCTAGATTATGTTCATTGAATAAACTTTTTCATGTGACAATGCAATACCTTTATAATATAAAATTGTATAATTAATCAAGAAATGGTACTCTTTCAATAGATGACTAGTTTTTTTCCTTGAGATTCTTGTACAAGTTTCTAAGGAAACATTTTTCTCATACATCTGAAAGACTTGTCTATCATGAAAGTTTTTTTTAGCTGTTCTGATCTTATACACGTGTGGATCAGACAGGATTTTTTTTCATGAAAAGCAGATCTACTCTGGCGTAACCATAGAAATGTCCGTATTGTGTTTACATGCAGGTTGATATTTTAAGCAAAAACCCCAAGCAACCCAATATGTTGAGTGTTTGCTGATCACCAAGACAAATTCTAATAATAAAATAGCAGCATGAACAATTCTCAGAACAAAAAATTTATAGGAACAAAATTTAATCTTTGATTTTTTTTTTTTAAATCAAGTCAGAGATTAGATGTGACCATGAAAATTATTTATATTGTAATGTAGAAAACGATTTGATTTGTATTTTATACAAAATTCATTATCAATCTGTTCCTTAACTGTACTATCATCCTATCGCTATCATTTTAAAATGATAAATTTGAATATTCATTCAACTTGTTAAGCATTCAGAAAACACGTGTCTGTGGCATCACCAGTATACCATGTTTAGTTGGTTTATTATTTTCCTTTATTTTTGATTCCTACAATGTTTATGCTATATTAAAATATACTCAAGTAACTTAAGTAATAAAGACTATTATTTTTCCTTTATAATTCCATTAACTGTTTAATAGCATTAAAAAAAAATATATATATCAAAACAAAAGAATCCACTTGTTAAATTCAAATTTGATTGCTTCAATATTTAACAAATTTTGCAGCTTGAAGGGTTTCTATTAATCAGTAAATTTCATTTTCACCCTTATTTGCTCATAAATTTAATATTAAATTTTAAGCTTTAAACTGCAAAGATAGATTTCATCTAGATACATTATGCATGAAAAATCAAAAAAGAAAAGAAATGCAACATGGGAAAACATGCTCCACATTAAGTTCTTGTGATAGTTCAGCAGTTTATTAAAACCAATTAATGTACTCATTACCTTTCTTTATATTTTTAGATAATCATTAAACAGATTCAACTAAGTGAAATAAAATTTCCCAAAGCAAGCAAAATTCAAAGTTTATCATTATATCACATCTCAGTTTCTAAAAACCAGACTTGAAACTGACTGGTATTACAAAAGGTTCAGGCAACTCGTTCCAAGCTTAATCATTTGATCCAAAAAATGTAAAAGCAGAAATTAATTTTTTCAAGTGGTCACCAAATTTTTCAAAATGGCTAGTATACAGTCTTCAGTTATTATTATTTCAGTAGTTGAACTTTTCACAAACGTTTTTTTTTTTTTTACACGTGGTTTCATATTTTTGCATTAATTCTTTGAAACATCTTTTCAATAATAAATGAAAAAAAAAAAAACTATACATAATCCTGTATTTAGTCAAATGACTGCATTGACTTTAGTTTCATAGATGTAAATTTTGCCTTAAGAAACTACCTGATTAAATTAAGCTTTACTTCAGAACCAAATGTATTATTTAATTGCAATAATTCAAAGTTGATAAAAAGTCAGTCATAACCTAAGTTTCTTAGAGCAAAAGCACAGCAGCTAGATTATCTAAGATTTGCTTATCAAAGTTGATGAAAGATTGGTTGTTAAAGATCTGCATAAAGTTGTCCGTTGTTACTTGTCATACAAACAGAGTATTACTGTTCTAGCTGTAAAGGTTTACAAGTGTGCTACACTTGTTTCAATCTGTCTTTACTATTAACTGTAGTCACTTTGTATGGCTATTTGCAGCTTACTTCCTGTGTAAGAACCTGCCTTTGAAAAAGGCACAGAAATGATTTACCAAGATTCTTATTTTTACTGTTAATCTATTTAACCTTGGAATTTATAATACAATACAAGTGTTTGATTAATTCTTCTTTTCTTTTGTTCCCTATCCAACCGTTTCTGTTTCTAGTTGAGATAATGTAGAAACCAAACAAATTACAAATTAGTACACAACTCAAATGAAGGTTTTGGCATTTACAAGCCTCCATATATTCAATTTATCAAGTTTTTATATGTATTATATAACTAGACTAATTTGCTTCTAACAATTATTGTTTGTTTTAATGCCATGACAATTTTGCATCCATTGTGCAATATTTTTATATTTTTACTGTCAAATGCATTTCTTCTTAAGCATACTGCATACAACACGAATGCTAGTGTATGGATAGATTCCATTCTAATCTTGAACCAGGGTTTTATAGACTTCAGAAATTGACCAAGAATAGTTTTCAGACTTCAAACAACCACGATATGTAAGAAATAATCATATCATTAAAAGGCACCCATCAGATAGCATCAACAGAAAATGACTTAAGCTGCTTGCAGAAAACGAATTTAGATTTGAAATTACTTTTGTGAAAGAAAAATTGACGCAACTGGTTAAAAAGAAAAGGGAGGTAACTCGGTAACGCTCTGTTGCACTTGTTTTTGTAATTACTGAGAGAATGTAGGCACCACTGTTCTGTAAGTGAAATTCTTGTTCAAGAAAAAACTGGCTGTGAATTTAATTTGGACTTCCCACCTGTGGTTGATGATACTGTTACTGAATCAACAATGCTGTCTCTCTCTATCTAGTAAGTAGAGTCATGATATGAATAAAAGTTAACACTTTCATTTTTACTTTGTTATTGAAATACTTTATTCTCATTTATGTACAAATGGTGGGTTTCAGGATTAAAATTCAATACAAATTATGTACTAGAAACAGGATTCCATAATGCCACTTTATAAATTAAAATTAGAGCAGAGCAGAGAGTTGGCCTCCATCAACAGAAAGTATGACGACTAAGTGTTCACATCTGCTGCAGTCATGCACAGCCACAGGATGGATGGATGGTCGGTCCTCATTGTTTTAAGCACTGTTACTACTACTACACTATGGTGGACAAACTACCTTTTGTAATATCGCTAATAAGGACACCGCTGCCTCGATAACATCTAATGCCTTTCAGTACACTCTGAATTGTAATGTTCTAGTTAAATTTATTTTAACCTTACCTGGATCAATCTTGGCATTTTTAGAGCTACATAAAAAAATATTATTGAAATGTTTAAGCAATGAAATTTTCACCTGGCACCATACACAAAATCTGATTTGTGTAATTAAAATATGGTTTTAGAGATTTGAAAAGGAACAAAATGCAATTCATCTAGTCAGAAAGAATTCCCCCATACTTCTGAGCATTTTGCTAGCTAAACCATTGATGGTGGAAAACAACAGAAGATAAAACAAACCAAATGTAAGCGATGTTTTTTGTTTGTTTTTTAACAAAAGGGTTTTTTTTTACACAAAGGATACAAGAAACTGCAGGTAAGTTATAAGGTATTTTTTATTTCTGCCAGTAAAAGTAAAGAAAATCCTTATTCAAATCAAACTTAAAAAAACAACAACAAACAAACAAACTAGTTAATTCACTAAAGTAATGAATAGTTTAGAAAAATGTAAATACCTGGTGCAACTTTTCAATTATTTCATTAATGTGGTGAAAATAACCTAGGTCTTATTTTAATTACGAACAGTTAGTTTTCTGTCACGACCTACCTGTCGGTTTATCCCGTATTAACTTGCAGCTTTCAACTTCACCGATGCTGGCAAACAGAGATCGTATCTCCTCCTGAGTCATTGTTTGTGGAAGGTAATTTACTATCAAATTTGTTTTGCTAACATTATCTTCTATTTGCGTTCCTGTAGATATTGGGGAGTGATTGCCTCCATTTTGCTGTATTTGTTGTATTTGGGAATCCATAATTGTATCTTCTTGTGTAATCTGAAAAACAAACAAAAAACCAACAACAAAGAAATGAAGCTGACCAAGAAAAACAACAAAACAAACAAACAACAGAACCACCCAATGTAAGAACAGCATTTACTACGTGAGTCACATTCGATATACATTATTACTACTCCAGCATTATTCCAATAAGCCGATCAATAAGACCTGCTGCCACAAAGACAGACAGACAGACAGACAAAGACTGGCTGCTATTAACTGACAAACGTTGAAATCTGAAATATAATTTGTTCGTTCCCGACAGAAAATTAAACCACGAATCCCTTCACGGAATCTCAGTATTCCAACTCCGCTGTTTTAACAACACAACAATAATAGGCATGGATGGATGGATGGATGGATGGAGCTAGGCTAGGCTAGGCCAGCTCCCCTAGCGGTCTTTGTGTGAGATCTCGATGGTATTCTTTGTTCTCTCCCCAGTAATGCAGCCTGGAACATTGGTCGTTTTCTTTCCCCGTTTGTAAAAGATCCTCACACGAACGTACGCACTAACCTGCATTTGGAATGGGGGAGGAGTGACGGCGGCGGCGGCGAGGAGGAGGATGGTGATGATGATGATGGACACAGGCGAAGATGGATGGAAGGACGGACGATGATGATCTCCTGGGCACGAAAGCAGCGAGGATAGAGAATCAATGAGTGAATGAATGACGACAGTGACCTCAATAAATACCGCACGGGAGGAGAATGCGGCTAAAGTTACCGGGACCCGACCAATCAACAAAGAGCCAGTCATTAAGAAGTGAGAGAGAGAGAGCAGGCAAATAAATATAGACGGCAGATATTACAACCACCACCGCAGCTTAACCAACTGCGAGGACCAGTGCATATTCACCCTCCCCCCACCAACCAAACTTTTTTTGGCCTGCTGGTGGTGGGGCTGGTACCTTGCCAGATTAATGTACAAAAACTAAAAGGAAAAGAACCCCCCCCAACACGCACACGAATGTATCCTAGGAAGACGAAAAGCAATGATGATGCTAATTCTTTCCTCTCTCTCTCTCAGCTGCTGCAGTCAGAAGGCGGCGGCTCCAGGGAGATAATCTTGACCCGAACAATAAACAGACTAAATAAATAATGAAGGTAATAACTCCGACTGATAGTAACACACTAATAAAATAACAGCAGCTCTCTCTCTCTCTCTATATATATATATATATATTAATTAGACGGACACTGAGTTTTCTGATGGTGGTTGTTTTGTCTTCTTTTTCTGTCCGTATTCAAGTCGCCAAAGAAATAGATAGAAACAATGAACTAGACGTTTTATTACTGTTCAGCCGTATGCTGGACAGACACCCAAACAAGAAATTATCAAATTCAATGCAACAAAAGATAAGGATGGGAGGGGGGAAAGTTCTCATTCCTCCAGCCGAAATAATCTAGAGAGCCGATTTCAGCACTGATACCAGCCACCGTGCAGCGGCATTGCCCAAGACACTGCAGCTGCACTCGGGTTTCCGGCCAAGACGAACGACTAGCATCTTATGGACGAACCACATCCCATAATAGCAGCACACTGCCGTGCGAGTGAAGGTGCTCGCTCTCTCTCTCATCTAATTCTTCAAATTTAGATAAAAATATAAAGTAAAAAAAAAACAACAACAACCAAAACCCGAATTACACCTTTCGCATGATTTTTTACATTTCTACTACTAAATATTACAGATACACATTTCTTTTTTTTTTTTTTTTTAAGGAAAAAAAAATGTAAGAATTTAATTTAGTTTTCATTTAAAAAAAACACGGAGGAGGAAAACGGCGAAGCCGGAGCTTCAGCACAGGTAGGTAGGTAGGTAGGAATGGTTCTCTCCATGTTGGAATTAACCTAGTACTTACTAACCATTATAGGGAAACGCTGGCTCTATCTGCAAGCGGTGCATACTTACTTTGGGGCATTTATCCGTTACAGATAAGCCAGGATTATGTGTGTGTGTGTGTGTGTAAACAATACCTGTTATTAATACATTAAGTCCCGGGGGGGGGGTGAGGGGGAAATACGCTTAGTCACCAGCATTGCTCAGTTGGGTACAAATTTCAAAATCCCTCCCCTCCCCAGCCAAATAAGATAAAATAGCTAAGGAACTATTATTATTATTATTATTATTATAAGGCCTGGCACACGACGGCAGTACTAGACAGACCGCGGCACAGGCTCGCCACACACAACTCTCCCTCCCCCCAACAAACTCAAAAAGAACTCCTCCTCCTCCATCCAGCCCAGGATCTCTCTCTCTCCCCCCACCCAAACCCAATCTAGGAAATTTAGCATATTCTAATAAATACACATTAATAAATAAGATAAAAGGATACTTACCTAGTTTTAAAGAATTCCAGAATGCTACAGTATGTCCGAAAGGGATTCAGCGAGTCGACGTAGGTCGGTAAATAAGAAAATATTGCGGAGGAGCAGGAGGCAGGCAGGCAGGCAGCAGCAGCAGCGGAGGAGGAGGAGGCAGCCGGGTTCGGTTTATATATCGATTGACTCCAGTACAAAGAAAATGGCCGTTTGTTGGATTGAGATGCGACGAGGATCCGAGCGTAAACCGACAATATGTCCGTCCGTCCACACGAGAGAACACCGACCCCAGAAGAAGATACAAAAAAAAGCCCCCTGAACTGGCCAAACCGAGGAGTAAACGCTAGAAGGGAAACCTATCGCATAACTGTTTGGGAGGGAAGAAAACGGGGAGGGGGGGGAGAGAAGAAGGAAAAAAAAAAAAAAAAGAAAGATATTAAGGAACTAATGAAAAACTCGAAATAAAAACGCTTGTGTATCGCCTACACAGAACGCAGCTTCGCCGGCCACGGTTCCCAACCAAAATAACATAATAGCGGTCGGCGGCGGCGTAGGAATGATGCCCGCTCGCGGGACCGCGCGACATAACTCGGGGAAAACGGGGCCGACCCCACGTTTTTTTAATGGATAAAGTCGGGTTACGAAATTACCCGGGACTTTCGTTCATTTGCCGGCCGTGCAGACGGCGACAGGGCCCCGAAACGGCAAAAATTGGCGAGGACTATTTTTAGATGTGTAAATATGATAAATGGCAAATCGAACGGACGACGGAAAGAGAGAGATGGGGGGGGGGGAGGGAGATTTTTCGTGGCGGGAATAACGCGAGGTTTGGCGGTCGATTCAAAATGTTCATGAATGGAGAAATAGTCGGGTTTGAAATATGTGGCGGTTGTTTGACTTTTAGACGGTTTGAGCGAGTCGATTAATACAGAAATGTTTTTGGATTTTTTTTTTTACAAGCGTTGGGTACGGGCGACGGCGCCGTGCATTGTGGGATAGCCAAGATGGCCGACCGACGGGACTCAGGTTTGTTTACAGTTGCTTGGTGCCGTGTTTTTGTATTCAGTGAGCTGGTGATTTAGCTTTGCTGCTCGTAACTTATTCTGGCCGTTTGTTTCTGTACGCGAATCTTAATTTTTTTTTTTTTTTTTTTTTTTTTTTTTTTACACAAGAGAAAGCGTCCGGCGAACGTCTGCCGGCGGGGTTTACTGGCGTTTTTGTTTTTGTTTTTGTTTTTTTGTCTTTTTTAAAATTTTTGGTTAGGTTATTGCTGTTGTTGTTAGTGGTGGTGGTGGTGGGAGAAAGAAAGACAGCAGTGTGAGGGATAGTGGACAATAAATAGATAAAGCTAATTACTCTCTCTAAAAAAAGAAAAGAAAAAATAAGGGAGACTTTCCTGTAAAACTGGAATGAAAGGATGGGTATTTTCTACTGGAACTCCTGAGTACCCCAAATACCTTCCCCTTGTTACCGTGTCCCTGCTAACCCTGTCTACCTGCCCCTTGTTACCGTGTCCCCCTGCTAACCCTGTCTACCTGCCCCTTGTTACCGTGTCCCCCTGCTAACCCTGTCTACCTGCCCCTTGTTACCGTGTCCCCCTGCTAACCCTGTCTACCTGCCCCTTGTTACCGTGTCCCTGCTAACCCTGTCTACCTGCCCCTTGTTACCGTGCCCCTGCTCTCCCTGCCTGCCCGTTGTTACCGTGCCCCCGCTAACCCTTTCTGCCCGCCTGCCCGTTGTTACTGTGCCCCTGCTAACCCTGTCTGCCCGCCTGCCCGTTGTTACCGTGCCCCTGCTAACCCTTTCTGCCCGCCTGCCCGTTGTTACCGTGCCCCTGCTAACCCTGTCTGCCCGCCCGTTGTCTTCTAGTACTTTGCGATTCTTAGGTCGTCCTCCTCCCTTTTTCTAAATGACACATTGTCTATAATATCAGAGACTGTCTTATTAATGTTTGTTTCGACTTTATTCACCCATAACCCTTCATTCTCTCAAAATGCAGTAAGCAGAATTATTGAGAGATGGTTTCTCTTTATTACGGGTATAATAAAAGTGGAAGACAGTCTGTGTTCTCTGTTTATGAGATGAGGTATCATTGTTATTACATATTGATATTTAATGACAAAAAGGTGTTCCATTTATCTGGAATTTTGTTAAAAGCGGGTAGAAATTGTTTGTAATGTCACTTAATAGAAATATATTTTCTAGTGTTATCTATCAAAGCTATCCCAATACCTTCTGACTTGGATGTATGTCGTTTCATTTGGAATTTAACCCAAATTAAGACCCCACAAATAGGCTGGTATTGAATATGATTACATATTTATTTGTTGATGTACTGTGAACTTTTAGCGGCATGAGAATGGAGAGTTTTCAAACTAGTTTGTGGCAACAACAAACAAAAAAAAAACTATTAATATAGAAGCAACATTAGTTTTTTCAAGCAATTTTAAGGGATAATCCTGACAATGGCACTAGGAAAAGATTAGATAAATGTAGACAGAGAAACTAGCTCTATAATCAGTATAAAGTTGTGGGGAAAGAACAATTAATTTCTTTTCTCAGTGTGCATAATATAGTTAAACTGCAACAATTTTTAACTTTTATAAATTTCGGTGATTTATGTTTTAATGAGCAGTAGTGAAGAGTAAATCCAAGAACTTTCTTGGGAAACAAAACTGGAATCGGTCGATGAATACAGAAAATTTTGGCGATTTATTTCACCTGAGAGGACTTTTAGAAATCGTAACCCAATTTTCCATTTTTCTGTTTTGGGTTATCTGACATTATTAACATGACAAAGGTGTTGATAGAAATCTTAAAAAGAAAGAATTTGTACATTAATATTGCTGCCAGATGTGGTGAGCATTACCCAGACCTGCAATTTCAGATATATTTCTTTAGTCATTTCGTACAGGAAACCAACAATTTTGGTTTCTCTTTGGGCAGCATGGTATATTTTAAGAAATTTTAAAAATAACTTTAAATGTATGAGTTATTTCCCTTTGAATAATTTAACTGTTCAAAAACCAAAGTACTCTGAATAACAATTCTCTGTAGACACTGTTAATATTTATCATCTTTAAATGTATATTTAAAAAAAAGTTATATTATGGCTAGTATTTATCATTTTTAGATGTACATTTAAAAAAAAAATTGTATTATGGCTGCTGATGTGAATATATTTATTATCAGAAAATTGTTTAATAACATTTTGTTTATATACTGAATTGACTTCACAATAAAATGTTGTATTTAGATTATGAAACTCCCTTTCAAAATTGTTCCTTCATGCATCAGACTGGAGTTGCATGCAAATAAACTTTTTGAAACATGACTAAGTAACAAGACTATTTCTTATGAGGGTTGGGATGGACCTTTTTATGAAATATACATTACATTATGTTTCACAACCCTAAAAATATTGTGGTTAAGAATTGTATTTATTTGGTTTTCATAGCAGCAAACCAGGTTGTATATAGCTGCTAAATTATTAGTTAAAAAGGCATGTTATTTCTGATTCATTTTATGCTTAACCAAGTAAATGAAGAAAATAACTCAAGTTAGTATTTTATGGAAACTAAGGAATCACATTCCATTAAACTGCTGATGATGATGATTCCTTACACTACATGATTAAGGCTTTATTTATTGAGGTTAGACTATATATCAGATTGGGATAACTCTAACCATCAAACTTGGACTCAAGAATTAGTTTATTGTTGGTAGAAAAATTGCAAGAATTTTGTCAACATAAAATTATCCAAAATTTGTCAAAATTACTTAATTAAAATGTTCAAGACCTTTGATTAGTCTTTAATTTAGCTTCATAACCTAATGCCATCTTTAGTTATGCTGACTTAAAAATGTTGAAAATAATAAACTGTTTTTACAAAATTAATAAAATGAGCAGTATTGTTTATTTGGGTGAATCTAAAACTGATGTGATCTATTCATGAACATGATCTATTATCTTGTTTTTTTTTTAAATTTCAAGCTTATCTGTGGATGGCCAACCAACTTGTTTCTTGATTTGTAAACTCGTTCTTATTTTTAAAATTATTTGTGGTATGAAATGCTCTACTCTAGAAAGTGTAATCTAATATCCTAAATTTCACATAGAATTTCATTTTCTTCTCTTTACTTTTTTATATTTAGAGATGAAGAACTCTATAAAATGACAATGAAAGATTTTGGTTAAGATCTTTATAAAAATTAACTTAATAATAATAATAATAATAATGTTGTGTAAAAGTATACATTTGGTAGCATTGAAATATAATCACTTAGGAATTTAGCATTCTTTTCATCTTTTCATTCCATTGTCTCATCTCTGAAATTTTGCATGCAACTAGAGTTTATGGGTTTTAAAATCTATACCATGTACTCATAAATATGTATTGCTGAGCCTATTTTTTTTTTTTTTTAGCATTTCTAGTAAGAACCCTGTTATTATTAGTCACTGACCCTAGGAGAGGTTTTCTCCACTGATAAGTGTGGAGGCTGTTTACATTATTTGGGTGTGTACTCAGTAATCTTGGGTAGTGGGAGTAGAAATTAAACAAACATTCTCCATGGATAAACAAGGTAGCTGCAAATATTATCTAGGAAAAAAATATAGTAAGTAATGAAATAGTTAGAAAAAAAAAATTTCCCCAATCTAATTAGCAATTTATATTTTGGTTTATTAAAGCAGAGTGCCCCTTGTACATGTTGAAGTTTACTTTTCTGTAAAAGCTGTTTATTCTGCTGTTATCCTGTGGTATAAATCTTAAATATAAACTGCATGGCTAAGACCCAGACACTTCCTGAAGAGAGAAATCCATGCCACAAAACAAGTTGTAGGTGAAAGGTGATGGAGCATAAATTGAATATTATTTGGCTTAACTGTCTTTTTCTATTTGTCGTCTTAAAATGGTTAACACTACTAACTGCTCAAATGTTAGCAGTTCTAATTTTATAATGAATACATGGACTGCATCTACATTTTATAAAAAAAAATCTTTACAAATGTACAGAAGGCAATGCAAATTTAATTTTTATGCTGTTGTTGTTTTTTCTTTTAAGTTAATTTCAACAGTTAAAATTTTTATTTTGACTAATTACTTTGAGTTTACTATCTTTTAAATAGGTAAGTGGTAGTATTAAGTTTTCATCCCTAGGCAGGAGACCAGGAAAGACC
This sequence comes from Nautilus pompilius, assembly GCA_018389105.1. NCBI lineage: Eukaryota > Metazoa > Mollusca > Cephalopoda > Nautilida > Nautilidae > Nautilus > Nautilus pompilius. Next base: position 170,448 of record JACATO010000086.1, on the reverse strand, counting down.
TATTATAATCAGGAGATTCAATGTACTTTTTTCCTTATTTTTACAGGTAGTGAATCAGATAGTGGTGAGGAGATTGTTGTTGGAAATGTCAATAAATTTGCCGTTGTTCCACCAGACTACAATGAAAGACCAAAACGTGGACACCTTATTTTTGATGCCTGCTTTGAAAGTGGTATGTATATCAGTAGTAATTTGACAGTTTAACCATTATACTGAAATTCAATTATGCTGGAGACTTTCTTCTTCTTGGTGTGTGGGAAAACAATGCAAAACAAACAAACAAAAATTAGGCATACAGTGTAAATCAGAAGTCTAATGCTGTGGTGAAATTTTTGTTACTGTTAAAATAGACCCGAAGATGAGGTATGATGGATGCTCAGCACACTACACAGTGTCATAAACTAGCTTTTGCTCTACTTTCATGGCTGTGGGTTAGGGCCATTATTGTATAATTTAGAAAGTGTAGAAATATCTTATCATAATTTAATAGTTATAAGGAGGCGGGGAGCCATCATGGCTTATACAAGGACCTAAAGCAAGACTGTAGTAAGCAATTTTTTAGCTACTTTGCCATTTCATTGTTTTGGGAACTTCAAATACCTCCATGAGACAAACACATTTAGTAACTTAAATGCATTCATAGGACTGATGCTTTTAAAGGACCACAGTCATATAGAAGACTGTTACTTACCCTTTTTTGTTTTGTTTTTTGAGAGATTTTATTAATTTTGTATCAGGTAATCTTGGAAGAGTTGATTACATAACAGACAGCGAGTATGACCTCTTCATTCGTCCTGATACCTGTAATAATCGTTTCCGTGTGTGGTTCAACTTTACAGTGGAAAATGTCAAGTCAGAACAGGTATGACTTTTCTTTTTGATGCTGATGGAGAGCATTCCAGCTACATTAATATGTTGTGTTTTCCTTTCAATATAGATATTTTAAATTAATAAAAAATATATACATAAATGATTAAAACAACAAATACTATCTATTTTTAGATCCTTTTTAATAGAAATAATTTGTGTAGTTAATTTTCATTTTTAATAAATTTATTGATGGAACTCTTTCTACACATTTAATCTTTTCTTTGGGTATAGCACTACATCTGAAATGGATGGTATAAAAATAATTATCTTGGAGCAAATAAATAATCAACTACTGCTATACTTAATGAGGGGTGGTAAGCCCTTTAACTTATATGAACCCACCATTCTTTCAACTCATTGTATTTTAAATGTATTGACTATATTACATTGAACAACTGCACTATGAAGACCATTCTATGATTCATTTCTCTGATGCTAAAATATAACCCACTTGAGGATTTTGAGCTTACTGTAATAGTTATAAAGTTCTTGTAATTTATCCCAATTAGATTCTTGTATAATCTTCAGTATGCAAGACTAGAAAATCTAAATTTGGCTAATTGGTCAGAATAACAAAGATCCGTCATTCTCCACATCGTTCTAGTCAAACATATTTGTACTGCCCTTATATCCTTAACAGGATAAGAATACTAAGGCTAGACTGCTTGATCTAACTAAGAGTTTCTTCTACAACATAATTGATCACAAACAGAACTAAAAAAACAAGAAAAAGAAACTTTTTTTTTTTGATTGAGAATCATAAACTTAAGTTGATGGCTTTTAGGTGGTTTTAATTTTCAGCAGCATGACAAGATAAATGGAGATTTCTGTTTCCAGGTTTGTCTGCTATTTCTAAAGAAAACTCATCACATTAACAAAAAATTATGAACTTTTAAAGCTTCCCCACAAAATCAAAATGATTGGATACTTGCTCTGAGGTAGCATAGAATGTATCTACCAAATGTGATGAAGATATGATATTTTCTTCCAGAATAAATAACTTTAAGCTTATGAAATGTTTCTATTTGAAAAAAAAAACAAACCTCTGAAAATGAAGAGATCATGAGAGAGTTCATTACAGAGTTTTCTTAAAAAAAAAAAAAAAAATTGTACCTCACCATAAAGAAAATTCACGGTAAAGAAGTAAACAATGGCTGTATTACTACCCTAAAATGCAACATCTCTGGAAAATGTTTGGTTATTTTATTTGGGGGGGGTTTAAAATTCAGACTATGAAGCAAGGTTTCTACCACAAAGGTAACACGCATTCAGGTGGTATTCTGTAGCCTGTTAAACTTCTTTGTTGAATCTGTTATAGAATAATTATAGGCAGTGCTATCCTCTCAACCAGAAACAAACCAGTTCTACTGATATCATGGTAAATTAAACCATCTTTGACAATCCATTTTCTTTGTTTTGGTGTGTAACATGACAACCTGTTATAATTAGATTCAAACTTAAACACTACTTTATTCTGAATGAATTAGAATTATTTTTAATCTGATTTGTCATTATCTGATCAAATGGTAGACTTGTAATCACTTTTAGGTTAAAAATTTGGAACAGTTCCAGATTTTTTTTAGTACATGGAATTTTTATTTACTAATATTATTGTAAATTCATGTATTAGAGAGAAAGTATGCCAATTTGATATAGAGGCAATGATGAAAGTATTGCTCCATGGAGGTCACAAACACAAAATCACTTGATTTTGTAACTTTTTATGTCACCAAGTTGCTTTTCATCACAAATATCTAAAGATGACAAAATGAAATTAATCAGTTTTCTTAACATATTTTCTATTTCTAATATTTTCAGTACAGTTTCATTATTAGGTTATTACAAAAGGTTTGATGGTTTTTTTACTGCAACAATGGGACTTCATATCATTGCTGAACGTGAAGTTTATTAATCAAAGTTCCATTACAATCCACACACTTTTGCCAACGAGTTACAAGTGCATTTATACCATTTTGAAAAAAAAATCTGGATTTCTAGAGTTGATAATCTGTTGGAAGGCAGTTTCATTTGCTGCTTGGAGAAGGATTTCATATGGAGGAAGCTGTCGAGGTGTTTGAAAAAGTGGTAGTCTGTGGGAGAAAGGTTTGGTGAATAGGTTGGGTGATGGAGAACTTTGTACCTCAACGTGTTCAGTTTCTGAAGAGTTACTTTTGCAATATGAAGATGAGCATTGCCGTGGAGCAGGATTGGGTGTCTTCGATTCACCAATGCTGGTTGTCATTGGGAGAGTTTCTGATGAACAACGTTTAATTCATGACAGTACCTTTCAGCTGTGATGGTTTTTGTTTCTTATGACAAGCGAAGAGCAGATCTCCAGTCGACAATTTTGTTGTTGTTTCAACTCGTGAGGCACCCACTTGTCAAGCCTTTTCACCTGGCCGATTGCATCACGATGCTGGGAAACACAGTTGCAGTGCTTATGTCGAGCTCTCCAGCAATTTGTTGCACTGTTTTTCTTGGATTGACTTCAAATGAGGCTTTCAGACGGTCGTCATCACAGCCGGAAGGACATCTGCTACCTTCCTTATCTTCGAGGCTCACGTCTCCTGATCGAAACTTTGCAAACCATCATTGTACTGCATGCTCATTTACTGTTTCCTCATCCCATGCCTGCCTAATGTTATGAGTTGCCTCGCTCGCTTTGTGGTCTGGTTTGAACTCGTGAAGTAAAATGGCACCAAAAACTTTTGTTCATGCTTCACTTAGAACACTGAAACAAATATCCATTTCATGACTGCCAAAGCACATGCTATGAAACTATATTTAACATATCCACATACACTTTCACAAGCATGCAAAAAATGAACCTCAGATTAACATAATTTAAAAACCAACAAAACTTTTGATACTTTCACTTTTCCTAATGAACTTTGTCTGTTTTATTAACTGCTGAAATTAGTCCATGCTTGGTATACATATTTTAGCCATAAACTTTCATTATTTTATAATGAACTAGCATATTTCTGCATGCATTTTAGAGGACTTTCCATGGTTCATTCCAGCTTTTCTTTGTCTGTAGAGGACTATACAGACTATAATAGTCATATCTGAATCCTGGGCATGGAAGGTATCCATTAGTGTTACAGAACCATTGGCAACATTTTACAGAAAGTAATGCTTTATCATACTGGCAGTATATCTTGAATCACCATTATGTTTCCCAATCAAAAAATCTCCAACCAGATATTACTGCATGATAAGTCTATATTTGTCACCTGCCAGGTCCCTTCAAACTTAAATCAAATTTCTGTGCCCTTGCTTTGATGGATCCACCACCATGCTTAATTTTATTATATACTGATAAAACTCTGCTGGAGTTTTTTTTTTAATAATGATATCTGTCCTGTGTTCATAGAAAACATTCAGATATGCTGAATATTCCTCTGAAATTCAATTTTATAATGTACGTATTTGACAAAAATTCTACAGCTGCTTTATAGAAGTTTTTTATGTAATGAGTTTATTTTTTAGGCAACTATTTGACTCTTAGTAATTAATTATCTTTTGAAAAATCTGGAGGAGAAAGGCTGTGATTGTATTGTTTTTAATTTGATGAATGTAGCAGTTTTCAACAACATGATAACATTTTTAAAATAAATCAAGACTAGCTTGTTTGTTGTTTTTTTCTTTAAACAAGTGGTTAAAGGGGCTTTACTATCTAACCTGCAGCGTGTCATCTTCAACATTGTCAACTTCAGTAAGACGAAATCATTGTACAGAGATGGCATGTCTCCACTGGTGAAATCAAGCAGTCGGGCCAAGTGGTAAGGATTTTTTTAATTCTAAATCTACTGCTGCTGACTTAGTCTAAGTAGCTGGATCTTGAAAAATTGGGATGTTTCTAAAAAAAAACTTTCATTTACCCAATAATGACAAATTGCTGGTTTAAAAAATGAATGAAAACAAAATTAGTTAAACATCTATGCACTTTTTTTTACACTTTTGATGATAACTTTTGCTCCATACCGTAAGTCAGGCAGGCACCTGAAGTTTATTGGGTTTTTACAAATTCGAAATTTTCATGTCATCAAAATTAGAAGCAGATTGAAAATAAAAACTACTGTTTTTGTTTAATGGATTATCTCTTGTAGATTTTAATCAATGTTTAAGTTGCACATAGATTTGTAAAACCTGTGATTAAAACCTTCATGTTGCATTGTCTTTGAACTATAGGCAGTCATCTGATTGATGCTGATTTTTTTCTTTTCTACAGATTATATGCAACTTAGAACAGTTTATTAACTCTTATAGCTAAATGTTCCATTATGGGTAAAGCTCTAATCATCTAAAAAAGTGACATATAATGTATGAAGACAAAATTTCTTTAAGCTGATTTCTTTAGACTTCATCAGTTTCTGGCCTAAATCCATCTATTTGCAATGCAAATTCAGTTAATAACTTAATATAACAAGTGGGTACATCTAATAGGCCTGGAAAAAGTAACAGAAGCAGCAGCTTCATTATATAAACAATGATAAACTCTTTAGGTAGATAGAGTTCACTAAGAATTGGAGTGAAATCAGGGATTACATTCAGTCATGAACCCCATTAGGCTATTTCTTTATTAGAACTATCCAGAATCTGTTAAAAGGTGAGATTTAGTAGATATCCAAGAAAATTAAGAGAGTCAGAAAGGACTTTTTCAAAGAAAGGCCACACATTTTAAGTGGATGATTTTGTTGTTAAGTAAGTCTTTTCAATAAGTGGCCACAAGACATGTCTTAAGGTCCAGTATACTGTAAATTTCTACCTTATATCGCAGAATGTTGTCATTCTTAATGCTTTTTAACTTTATAAATTGTAATTTTTAACATTTGAGAAAGAAACAAAAAATGTCTGCAATTAGTTTTATGAATGTTACTTATTTAGAAAATGAGCATTTATCAAAATTTTGTTTGAACTTTAGGAAATTTAAACTTGATTGAATGAGAACTTTGGAATAAAATGAGTGGAGCATGATTGAGAATAAGGCTAGAAAGAAAGATAATCCAGAATTTGATTTGGGGATGGTTAATTACTGTAGTGTTGAGAGTATTAAATAATTCAAGTCAAATTTTGCACCTCTTTTATTGGATATCTTTTTCTTTCTTCAGGGGTTATATGTCAAACTGTTGATTGTTATTTTGTAGATTATTTTGTTTCTTTTTCACACTTAAACAATAATTTTTTTCATAATAAGTCTTGTAGGACTATTATTGCTCTGTGCTTTCTCTATTTTTTTAGGGTTCGAATTCCTCCAAAGAATGTGTTTTATTACCGCTGTCCAGATCATAGGAAAAACTATGTGATGACCTTCATCTTCTGCTTTGACTGTGAGAATGATGTTTACCAGTTTGCCTACTGCTACCCCTATTCCTACTCACAACTTCAGAACTACCTGGATAATCTTGAAAAGAAAGATTACAACTTTCTGCGGCGAGAACTGCTGTCTCTCTCTCTGGTACTTAATTTGTTTCTTTGTTTTTTGGTTATATAGGATAAAGAATGAAATCATCAACTGCATGTTTCCAACAGTTGTTCATTTAATTTCTATTGTTAGAAAACTCCATCTTTTTTTCTGTGAGTTTTTAAATAATTTTTGTTTTAAAAGCAACAACGACGATTGGACCTGATTACAGTTACTCATCCTGATAATTTAAATGCGAACACAAAGCAGCGGACAGTGTTTATCACGGCTAGGGTCCATCCTGGAGAAACTCCTTCGTCATTTGTTTGCCAAGGTAAGTAGCTGGTACCCCTTGGTTTTGTTTGATACAGATGATGTTATACTCATCTGGAAAGATTGTAAGCAAAGTTAATTTTATTTTTATACAAAAGAATAGTAGGTATTCTTGATGTTTGCTTAGTTGTAAATGACCATTAAAATTTCTTTTTCCACATACACTTCAGTAATGATTTTCCATTTTGTAGGCTGACATCATTTTAGTATTTCAAAAAAAGAGGTATAATATCATAATATCAAATAAACATAGGTCTTGTGTACAAACTTTATTTTTATATTCAGATGATGGAACCTGTTATAACTTTAATTCTTTTGTAACCTCAGGTAACCAGGTATCTTTTAAACAACTCAGAAGCTTTCAGATGTTTTTCCAGGAAAATTGATTTTTTGAAAAGAAATGAATAAATAATAGTAGAATTTTTTAGAGGGATAACTTTAGATATGATGTTTTTAAGTAGGGCATTTAAAAATAACTGATGTAACAAGCTGTGACTCCACACAGTATTCATGGCAGTTGACAAGGGCTTCATTGTTACTAAAGGACAAAACACCACTGCTTAGCTCTAGCATTCTAAATGGAACATAGTAAAAGTAAGTTGAATCAGCTTTAGTATAAAGAATTCATTGGCTGTATAAACATATGTATAGTCAATCAGCTTGTTAGGAATTAGATTCTACCAATGGTTGTAAGACAGCCAGTGCATACTCCATTCATAACTGTTTTGGTAGTTTTTTTTTTTTTATATAAAAGCAAAATTATGGCCAAGAATAAGAAAAGCTATCCTTGACAAACAAACAGAATTTGGATTGTTTTATTTCAAGCTACTAGGAGAGAACTTTTGTGCTGAAATAATTTCAAGTGATGACTTTGCATGGATTTAAAGAAATTTAGGAAGTGTGTTGATTAAAGTGTGGTGAAGCAATGAAATGAAAAAGACAAAAAAAATGTGTGATCATCTGGTTGGTAGAAAGAAAAAAAATCAGAGGAACAAGCCCTGAGGAAACTAACACTCATAGGCACTGAAACAATTCTGAAATCTAAAATGGTACATTTGGCCAAGTAAAAAAAAAAAAACAAACATTTGGGGGGGGTTCTTTTTCCTGAGAGTTGTGTTGTTGTTGGCAAAATGAGTGAGGGATACATGCCAGGTGTTAATGTGGGAAGCAATGCTTTGGTGTCAGTATCATCAAATTAGTTGATAAAACTTGGAAAATTTGTTGAAACAAAATGGTAGCATTTCAATGAAACTGCAAGACTTATACATCTATCCTTTTTTTTTTTTTTTATTAAGGCAAGATTGCACCAAACAAGTACATTTAAAATTTCTATGATTTTCATGCAAGTGTATGTACTAAGGGTTAATGTAAAAAAAATATCTGTTGTTTGTTTGTTTATTTAGTGTTATTTTCTTCTAATCACGGCATGCCAACATTATTTCTCAGTCACTCAGAGCTGAGACACAAATGAATCAGTAGATTTGATAGGCTATTTTGAAATTCTCAGTATCAGTTTAAAGAATAAAAGTTTGGGAAAGTTTCTAATACTGTTTACAAGCAGTAAAACAGATCTTCTGGTCTGCTATATGTCAAAATTTAGTTTAAACATTCTTGAGCCACATTATTAGTCCATCTTGGCAAAGTGTTTTTACTTATATAGAATAGTCTTGAGGAGTCTACCTGAAGCTGTTGGACTTTTATTCCACATTATATATTGGAATTTTCCAAGAGAAAAGGTTTTTTTTTTTTGAAAATGAATATTTTTAACTGCCCGTGTTTGTAATTATAGATCCAAATTGGAATGTACTCAGGATGTTCAAATAAAACCAGGCCAGATACCATTACAGTGGTGCTATTACAGCTGGGTTTCATTTGAATATCTCTAGTAACTAATGAATATCAGATTTTTTATTTATGCCTTCTATGCTCTTCTATCATTTTCTTTTCTTTCTGATTATCTTTATCACTTGGTTGCCATATTTCCAGAAAAAGAGATTTTTTAAATCATGCAATCAACACACAATCATTTCTACCTAGCATTTAGCCACTTTATCTAAATAGTCTTGATTTATAAATCTGTATTTTAGCCATTTTTTAATTTAAATAAATGATCTTCATTGAAACAGCAAAATCTGGTTACTGAATATATTTATCTAAAGCTTTAATATTAATTGTAAATGAATGCTAAATAAAAGGAACTCTATTGCCAGTGATATTAATAGTATAATATTAGTCTGTCTTAGATTACTAAGAAATATGAAATCATGTAGGGGAGAGGGGAGCACATTGAGACAGAAAAGTTGTTTGCTCATATCACACTTATTAATTGAACTAACTTACTGTAACAACACACAACAAATTACTATACTTTGCTTTGTTATACTGGACTAATATTTTTGTAATTATACTGCTAGAGTTAAGAATATGAAAAAGAATAGCCATAGTTTTTGTCTCTGCCACACTAAAGAAGCAGAGTGAGATGCCTGATTGGGTACATTGAGACAGCGTGTGGGGAAACACAAAACCAGCTTCCCAGCTAAACATTTTTATCCATTGAATGTACGATGTATCCTGTTTTTGGCTTTAATATGTAAATTTATATATAGATAATCCTCAATTTTGTAATACTTGAATGTATGTAATTGTTTGAAACTAACTGTCTTTATGTAAACTTATTTAATTGAAATGTGTTATAAAAATGTTTTTTGGACAATAAATCCTAAGCCAATTAATTTCTTCAGAACATTTGTACATGCATTATTATTATTACAGTAGTATTTAGTTTATAATGTGCACTATAGCTGTCACTTATTATGTTGATCACTGTTAATAATTTTAAATTACCTTATGAACAGAAATCTCTCCACACTTGAAAACTATTTTTATTACTATGGCAGCCACAAATGAAGTAAGTTGTCATGTGCTTGGTAGTTTTGCCAAAAAATAAAGGATGATATGAATGCAATGCATCTGCTTTAATTTATCATCTTTGTCTCACTTTACCCCACCCTATACCCTATGTACTGAGGATGTTCAGATAAAACCCAGCTAAATACTATTTAGATGGGTTTCATTTGAATGTTCCTAGTAAATAAAAAAAAGAGTATAATTTCAAAATAAAATGTTAAAAAAGATGCTTTCTGTGTCCTGCATTTCTTTTTTTAGAATGTTTCCAATCAATATGGTATCCATTGGATGCATATTTTTATTACGAAAAAAAAAGCAGCAACAAAATTTAACTTTTTAAACTCATTTATTTATTATTAATAATTCAATTTTTAAATAATAAAATTGATGTTTGTATAAATGTTGAAATGTTTGATCAACAGTATGGCATTGTATGTACCTAAGTACAATACTGGATGTTCAGTCCTGAATTAGGTATGTGTGGATGTTAGATCACATTTAGAATTTTATAGTTACAGAAATACAGCAAGAGCTATCTATTTATGGTAAGCTTTCTACTGTAGGTGATCATTGACAACTTTATCACTTGTTTTATCTAATAAATTTAAATAAAACATTTAAAGTTAAAATTTTCAAGAAGTATATCCACAGCATCAATCATATTTCTGTAAATTTTTATTAGATTTAAGGTAGTTCAACCAAACATTGATTGCCTTAACTATTTTTAATTCAGCCAATTACAATTTACCATTATTTATTATTAATATTTTAAACTGAAACACTATATAAGGAACATCAATACATAAGATTTATAAAATTTTACATTTAAAAAAATTGTTTCATAAATTCTTTTGTCAGTTTTGTTAATGAAATCTCAAAGACTTGTGAACAAAAAAGCCAAAAATGGACTTTTCAATTGTTATACTTTTGAGAAGATTTTTGTATGAAATCATATCATTAATACTTGCTTTTAGTATAATAGAAAGTTTAAAAAAACACAATCATTGCCTGCTTAAAAAGAATAAAATGTATGTGGGTTTATTTAGTCATGAGACTGAAGAATAGAGCAAATATGTTATACTTTAAGTTCAGGTGATTATACTACTTTCTGACATATTCCCACTACAACTGAATGCATATATCAGCAAGTTGTATTTAGTTAAGGTTTACTGTTTTGATTTCATTTTGAGATTTTGAGTCTCTCTTTGCATTGGTCTCCATATGATTTCTAATGGCCAAAAAGACAGATCTGAGAATGACAAAATTTGTCAGCATTGGTGCACAGCACAAAGACAATTGTTTGTTTGAGTAGCAGAGTTTTCTGAGCAGCCATCATTGGCAGATATGTGTGTGTCTCTAAAGGACTATACACCAGCATTGTGGTCTGACACCAGATAAAGCTGCTGAGTGCCATTTTTATCATGTGGTCAGCAATATGCCCATTACATTAAGTTCTTAGAAGCTGCCTATAGACATTGCATAGAGCTCTTTTGACTCAACTTGTTGTAATTTGATATTGTAGGCAAAGTAACATCTAGTGAGTAGTCAGAAGTTCTATGGATTGTAATAAAATAGCCAAGTCTAATCTGTCACTTTTTTTTTTTTGAAGGAATTTTTTCACCATTTTCAGATTGTGAAATTACCACAATTCTGGCATTAGCCAATCTTTTGATAGACACATTGTCATAAGCTATTCTCATTTGGCTAGAATACACTATTTTCAGAGTGATAGGCTGCCTTCATTGCCAAGTCTTGCACCATAGTGAATCTATGACACTTAAAATAAATTTTTTTTTTAATGTAGCATTTGAGGCAATTAAAAAATTACTAGGTAAATAAATATTTATTATTATGTTAAGTTTTTAAAATCCTCATGTCATAGAAAATTTGCTGGTACTAAAGCATCATTTGAAATATTGTATTTTATAAAAAAAAAACCTTAAAAAATTGAATTATTACTTGCTGAATCAGCAAATAATCCTGCATTGAGATACTGTCACCATCAACATATATCTGTTTGGCTTATTTGTACCAAATTTGTCAACACATTAAGAATGATGATAGTATATATATATATTTTTTAATTTGTGAACCAGGTAATATGATTTTAATACTTTAAAATAATTTGATTTGGCAGGCATTGTAATAAAATATTCATCAAGATATGCATCAGATAACAGTCAGAGATTTATTTAGCTTTGCATAGTCTAATCTTTTGTTTGTTTTCATTCTCTTTTTAGGTTTGATAGATTTTCTAGTCAGCAATCATCCCATAGCACGAGTGTTGAGAGAACACATTGTTTTCAGAATTGTCCCCATGCTCAATCCTGACGGGGTCAGTCTTGGAAATTACAGGTAAATCCACTGGGGACCCGGGACTGAATCCATATCACTAATAAATCTCCACAAAGCCATCTCTTTGGTAGTACAATAACTTACCTGACCAGGAATAGTCAGGACACCTCATGCTGGTATCTACTCTAAGTGGTAAAGGGAATTTATCCAAGATATTAAATCTGGTAAAGAGATGATTACTTTATATGCTAGAAGAGACAGTAGCATGTGCTGGGGTTTCACTTACTAAAAATAACAGCATAGTCATCCTAATATATTTTATGATACCTTTTTATTTTAAAGGTTCATGTTTAACAATCATCTACACTTCCCAAGACATGATTACTTCTATAGGAAAAAATATAAAAATCACTATACCTTTATGCTTTTCCCTTTTATTTCTGGTGCTTTTGACAACCATGAAACTGCCTGCCAAGCTAGTAATTAATTGAATGTGATGAATTATGATAGGTTAGGCTACTCTCTTAACACATTTAACAATCACCTGGGCTACTATTAGGGTTACAAAAAACTTGAAAATAAAAATGGTTATTATCCTCTTTATTTAGTTTTGTGGCAAATGAAAATTGTTCCAAACAGAATAACCCAAATAATTTCTTTTAATTGCTTATATTCTGGATAATACATTAGTCTTTTTTTTTCTGCCCCTGCTTACTGAGGAAGTTTGTGTGTCTTCTAGATAAATGTTCCCAAATGCTTTTCACGTATTGTTCCAGATCTGTGAGCAATTTTTTTGTGGTTTCACTTCCATTTGTTAAAAAATTGCACAGACTCAGAACAATTGTTCTCCATCTGTCTCTCTCCATCGTCCAATCAAGGGATATGAAAGTCAAATAATGTTATATAAAATACTTTTGTATGTTTTCATATTTTTGACGCTAAAGTACCAGCAAATCTCTCTAAAAAAAATCTTTTAGTTTGCGATAAAGTAATTAATATAAAGAAATTTGAATTAAGTATGAGAAGAAAATATCTCAATGTAAGTATTTGTGACTTGTTTAACTCAGAATAGGAAACTTTTTAATCAAGAAATTTTTTATCACAAATAGATATAATTTTTTTAGGTTATCTACCAATTACTGTTTTTATTTTGTAAATATTGTTTTTTTTTGGCATGAAACTTTGTTTTCCTTGTGTCTTTGCTAATAAATCTTAATTATTTTGTTTATAACAAATTCTGCTTAAGTTTATGAAGAAAAAATAAAACAAAAAAGATTGAATGCAGAATGTAAGTGTAATTAACTAGCAAAAGTCAGCAGAAAATGTTTGTGGTTGGTCGTTTGAAACAAAACTTCCAGAATCTATGAGGGCATATGATGGTGTTGATTCTTATTTATTCATTTATTTTGATTAGATCATCGTTGATGGGATTTGATCTCAACCGGCACTGGCTTGAACCTTCTCCGTGGGCTCATCCAACATTGTACGCAACCAAAAACTTGCTAGTTGGAGCTGACCAGAGTGAGGTAAGGCATTAATCTGATTTTCACTGATACATATGCCTTTAGAAGTAATTTGGTGTGAGGAATATTATGCAGGATTTTAGAGATGATCAACTAAGGTAAACATAGCAAAAGAGTACATTAGATTTGTGGCGGAACACACAACTCCTAAAGTGATGAGAACATTTAGTAGAACTTCCATACCATGACAAGGAATTGTAAAAAATGTACAGGTGTATATGTTAAAATAGCTAAAGCATTAAGGACTGTATCAAATGTTTTGTTTTAAATGATAGACTGTGCATCCTGGGTAAGTTATTGCTGCACAGAACAGTTGCTTATTCCTAAAGTATTGAGAAGACGTGTCATAGGAATTGCACATTAGAGGGATGTAGAACTAAGTGGAACTAAACATAGACTCAAGACAAAAGTCTGGTGGCCAGAAATGAACAAAGATAGGGCAAATTTTATACAAGAGTATCATGAATGTTGGGCTTATGAGGAAAAGCTCCAATAAGATGGGTTATGTCTAGAACCGAACATGTTAAGTGGCAGGACATTGATATGGATTTTCTGGGCTTGATTCCAATAGGAGAGTTTCTAGGTATTATGAAGTGGAAAATAAATGTCCACCAGGACATTGTATGTGACCAAGCAGTTAAATAAAAACTTTGCAGTCCATGATTTACTGTATTGACCACAAGTGGCAATGGTCACAAAAATATAATACTTCTGGGGACTGAAGCAAATGGGTAGGTTGAAAGGTGAAAGCAATTAGTGCTAAAGAGCAATGAAGATAGCACCTGTTGAAGAACAGCTTTGATTAGATACGAGGTCTGTCGAAAAAGTATCCGACCTTAGGCTGGGAAAAAAAATTACATACTTGGTGGGGTTCAACGCCCCTTGTGCCTCCACACACTTAGCCCAGCGATCCTTCCACCGTTCGAAGCACATCTGGAATGCTTCTGGAATGGCTCTCAGCTCCGCCGTTGCATTCCGCATGATGTCCCCTCGGTTCTCAAAGCGGGAGCCTTTCAACGGCATCTTCATTTTTGGGAACAACCAGAAGTCAGAAGGAGCCATGTCTGGAGAGTAGGGAGCCTGGCGAATGAGCGAAATGCCTTTCTTTGCCAAGAAACCTTGGATCAGCTGCTGCGAGGCCCACAGATCCAGTCTCTTGCGCCGAACTGCATCACAATGATGTTGGAGGACTTCCTGATAGTACTCCTTTGTAACTGTTTGTCCTTTTGGTGCGTATTCATGATGCACAACACCTCGGTAGTCAAAGAAAACAGTCAGCATCACCTTGATTTTGCTCCGGACTTGATGTTGGGTGCTTCCACTGTGATGACTGAGCTTTGGTTTCCTGTCGTGCCCGTACACCCACATCTCATCTCCAGTTATCACGGTATTCTGGAACTCAGGATCCCTGTTGGCAGTATCCAGCAGGTCTTGCACAACCTCAAGGCGATATTGTTATTGTTCCTGAGAAAGCAGCTTGGGCACAAATTTCACTGCCACTCTGCACAAGCCCAAATCCTCCTTTAAAATTGCATGTGCAGAATCTTTACTGATCCCAACCTTGTCACCAATTTCCTGCACCGTCAAACGACGATCCTCCATCATCAAGGTCTGCACTTTCTTGATAACAACTGCATTGCGGCTTGTTGACGGCCTCCTGGAATGCTGGTCACTCTCCACCGATGTGTGGCCATCTTTGAACCTGTTGTACCATTCTTTTATTTGGGTATCACCCATGGCATTGTCACCAAAAGCCTGTTGAATTTTGCGAATTGTTTCCATTTGGGTATCTCCAAGCTTTTGGCAAAACTTGATGCAAGATTGTTGCTCCACACGTTCTGTCATCATGGGCAAAATGAAAATGTGACGAGTAAGTAGTACAGCACCTTTCACGCTGGCTGACTGACAGCGATTGACATATCCAGCAAGCCCGCCAAAAACCACGCATGCGCATGAAGGCATGCGGCTCCACTATGCACACTTTTGCCTCCCTAACTTCATTACTTCCCACGGGAAAAAATAAAGTCAGATACTTTTTCGACAGACCTTGTATTTGGCAATTTATGAAACAACACATGGAGTCACTTGTATACCTTTAGTGGAACTTTTATTTGGTCTTGAAATTAAAATCAAACTGCCAGAAATCAGTGACATGGTTATAAATGATGAAGAACCGAGATCAAGATTAGCAGAAAAAGATGAGAGCCAAAATGTTTGACAGTGAGAAACATGGAGCTGAGCCATGCGACATTAGTAAGGATGATCAGGTGCACATGTAAACAGATTAAGAAAGTGTACCACATGATGATGTAGAAAGAAAAGGGAACAGTATTGTATTGCAGTATCCCCAGAATGTGTGGTATAAACAAAACAGTATTGTGAACAAAAAGACAATAGTATAGTTAGCAAGAGTGCTGTATCACATAAAGACAATTCAGTGTTAGAGAATGAGAAGACATTAATTAAAAAAACATCAGTAACAGGGTTACGAGTAGTCTAGTAAAATCACAGGTTTTTTCAAGGCTTCTAAGAGAAAAAACCAACAGATATGTTTGATGACTGGGTAAAATGCTAATGTCTGTGAGAATGTGTTGTAAGATCTAAGTGGTTTGATTTTTAAGTTATGCTTATAAACAATATTGGATAAAAACGAACTGTGCTGATATGTAAAACTCTTATTTAATAACAGGTATGTGTTGTATCAGTGTAAAAGGTTTTTGGTAAGAAGCATTAGTTTGTTATATGGTAAAGACTGTTCTTTTAAAGGAAAAGGAAGATGTAGTATTCAAACTTATGACGAAGCTTGTAGTTTGATAGAACCCTGACATTGGTGTAATTGTAATGGAACCAGAAATTAGGTGGAAATCAGGGGGCAGTTGTGTAAACTAGGGAAAATGGCTTGGTATAATGCTGTTTGTATGCTATTTATTTAGTTAAATAGATGCCAAATACTACAATGGTGAGGGTGTCAACTTTATTTATACCTCTTGTTTTCTGTAGGGATAACATTTGCTGCTGAAGCCACCTCTTCGTTTTTTCCATTTTGAAAAAATGCTAGAGTGATTGAATAATATCTAAAACCTATTTATGCCAAGGAAAACAAAACTGTTTACCTGGCCCTATATCTTGCAAAGTTACAAGTATATTTATAGTGTGCTTTATGTTCACATAACTCATCAGTTGTAACCACAATTTAATTATGAAAATAAAATATCAAATGTGAACTAAAAATAAAATTTATTTGAACAGAGAAAAAACAAGTTCTGGTAGCAATTACGATTGCTGTTAACCTTGTCAGGAAATGGTTGACACAACACTACATACAGTATTTGTATAAATTGAGTTTTTAACTACAAAACTTCACAATCTTCAACTGGCAAAGTTTTTTTTTGCGGTGAAGCCATCAGCATTCCATTCAAGCTTGAAATTAGAGGACAGTGGCCTTTATGTTGTTCTGCCACAACCACTATTCATCTTGCACTTATCCATCAAAATTGCTAGATTTTACAGCCACAGAGGCAAATGATTTGTACCAGAAAGCATTCAGAAAGGCCTGATGCTTTGCTGGGGTCATTGTTGTAATATGGAGTTAAATCAAGGGTTAGTGCAGAGCAGTCTGAATGTTTAAAGTTATTGTAATTTTACAAAAGCTTATTTTCCTGTTCTCCCGGAACATCACTACATAGTAAAACTACTCGTCAGTTTGCATTGTACAAAACTAGTTTAATCTGTCAGGCAGTGTCATCTCATGGTCTTCCTGTGTAATTCTTTCATGATGAAATTGAATACTGTGTGAAGTTTAACGTGCATCCTTAAACATGTGACTTTTGTACTTGAAGCTTGAAACAATTCTCAAACTATCATCATTGCAGAGTGAACAAACTTTTGGAATTTTTCATTTTGACCTTTCTGTTGTTGTCAGCTTTTATTGATTATTCAGATCACTAGATAATTTGAATGTAAGCCATACATGCATTGTTTGCTTGATGATGCAGCTGCTGTGTCATCAGTAATTTTTCAGAAAACATCATTTTTCTTTTCTTTTTTATTATTTTTTGGTTGCTTTTTGTACTAGTTTTGCTGTATCTACTTCAGCATTTACCAGTACTATTGCCTTACTACTTTGGAGAAATCCACTGTTCTATGCTTAAATAGACCCATGTCTTAAAAGTTGAATGTGTTAGAATGATCACCATTTAAAAGATGGTGCACTAGGCAAAAGTTCAACATTGTTACAAATTAAAACTGGATTCAGATAGTTTTTTCACAAGTGTCAGTCAGTCCAATTGAATAGGTAAAAAAAAAAAAAACACATTTGTCATCATTGGTATGCTAAACAGCTGCTTAAGCACAAAGACAAAGCAACAAGGTTTTTTTTTAATTAAGCACTGATGCATAATTCTCAAATAACAAAGTAATACATATTGTAGAGCAAGAAATGGATATCAAAACTTACTGTCTGTAAGACTAATTTTTCATTTCTATTAAAGTCAGCAGACAGTTCTGCATAACTACAAGCAATAGCTTTTCCTGTACACTGATGTCAAGTGTGTTTCTTTAATCAGCCTTGCTTGAGAACCCATCTTTGTGTGTGTGGCTGGAACGATATATTTGTTCTGCTTAGAAAGGTGGCACAGTGAACCTTGATTGGGCTTATTATGTGTGTGTAGAGAAACAGACGATTATATCTGTTCCTTTTAGAAAGGCAGCACACTGAACTTTAGTGTGTTTGTGAGGTTTTCCTATAAAGCTAATTCAGTGAAACTTGATTGAGAGCTCATCACATGCACAGATGTTCCACCTAAAATGGTGATATTAAAAGGTTTTCAATAAGATTGTATCATATATGCATCAAAGTAATTCAGAGTATGAGGAAAACAACTGCACAAATATTTTTTTAAAAAAACTTAATTTTTATCATTAAACCTTTTTTTAAACTTTCTCTTATTAATCAATTTTTTTTTTCTTTCTGCGCATTGCATAACTTATTTTTGCCATGTGGAACTTCTTAACTTTTATAGAGCACTGCAGAATATTATTTTTACGATATTTAATTAGGTATTTTAATTCTTGATAGAAACTTTTCCATAGATTATTTTAGTTGAAAAAAATTCCAAAACTGTTTTACCATAAATTAATTATATATCGATTTTATAATGATAACCTGTATTATTATTATTATTACTAATTTTCACACAATTATTTTTCGTTTCATCAGAAGTAAAATAAAGGAGAATCATGAAACAGTCCATCATTACTAATAGTTATAGTCACAACATACTCAACTGTAACTGTCCGTGTGATGTGTCTAAATCTATGTCTTATAGCTTTTATGGATTGTGAAAACTACTAAAATTGCATTAAGAGGTATTGCTTGCAAATTGGCTACAGATTTCTTTCTGCTTCAGCCAATGTGAAAGCATGTTTTGTCTTTACCACCATTTGTATATAACTAGTCAGTAGTTGAATTTCTGGCAACAAAATCTTGCTTGGGGTGAGTGCTACATCTTCTGATTATAGCCAATTTGCTAACTAAATTTTTAACATCTTATAATTTATTGTTGATTATTCAAGTTTTTTACATTTTCTATGATATCTTACTCTAAATTTATTTATGGCTTATTTGAATATTTAAGCAGCATCTTTCATTACATTATATTGCATTATTAGCCAAGCAGTAAATGGGAAATATGCTTCTCTCAAAGGTCTTGTTTCTTATAGAAAAAGCTTTGGTAACTCTGCTTGAAGGGGCATAAGTTCATTGTTAAATTTCTGGAAAAATATTGATGGTTAGTTTTGGAAGAGAAACTACATTTATTATCTTGTGAAAGGATAAAAATGATAAAGCTAGTTGTGAACAGTCAGACTGCTTTCCTGTACTCATTGTTGTTGACTGATACATGAAAGTTTTGTTGATTATTTATTTTCTCTTGATTTTCGTGACTTTTCTTGTTTGTGAAACTTTTGGAATTACTATGCAGTCTTTTCTGACTAAAGATTGTTGACTATGAATAGCTCATCCAGAGAGTGTAATGTTGCTAATGGTTGCTGTGTCATATTTTTCATGTGAATTAATTTAGCTGAAGGCTCTACTTTAAACTGGCACTTGCAAAGAGAACAGGAAATAGTTGTTTAATGTTGTGCTCAGGACAGTGATACCTACTAGAATTCTATTTAGCTATATGGAAACCATGCTATGGGAGGTTTCTCAAGACAAGTTGGCCTCCAATGGGGATTGTGCTGTTAGCCACATTAGGCTAGTACGCTACACTCTTGGTCATCTGCCACCCAGGCAGTATAATACAGCTATAGTCTCAATCAGATATTCTTTTACTCTGATCAGCCAATACCATCCTGTTTTCATATAGAAAATCTTCATTTTATCACTGATCTGTTGTTAATGTACATATAGACATTGCTTTGTGTTGCTTCTGTTTTTATTTATTATAGTAGTAAAGATGGCTGCTTTAGAGTAGGATTGTAATTAATGAATTTTTTGTTGAGTAAAAAAAAAAAATTGTCTCTAGGTTTAATAGGGAAAAACAGTAGGCTATAACAACATTCTGAAAATGTGATAATTAGCTCTAATTTAAAAAAGAAAAAAATTAAAAAAAAAAAAAAAACTCTGCTGAAACAGATTAAAACTTGGCAAGCAAGACACAAATTAAATGGAGATGAAAAAAGCCCATGCATTTGCAATAAGAGAGAGAACAGTTTTGACAATTTAAATAATATTTTATAATTTATATCATTGGTAATGATTTTCTACCAACTGAGGAGGAAGATAGGAACCTGTTACAGAGGATGCTAAAAACACCAGGACTGCTGATAGATAGCCTTTGTTAGAAAACAAATGTTGGCAGCCAAGTCCAAGGCTGAACTCCAAGGCTAATGATCTCCAGGAGGAGAACATAGCTAAGAGGATGACACAATGAAATGTATTCAATCATGGAAGTATTAGTCTTTATTAGATATAAGCTTCTATGCGTTTAGATTGTCATTTGGACTTATTAGTTCTAGAGCTTCCATTGTGTGGCTGTGCCATGAGCTGCTGGTCAGATCAATATGGACTTATTATGCATTGCATTAGCTTCATTGTTGTCGCTGCTGGCGCTGCTGTATCAGAAAGGCGATCATTTATCAGAGGAGAAATCTCCAGCCTAACTGATTCTTATTCCATGGATTCTCAACATAATGGGTGGGCTTTTTACTGATTATATACAGTTATCTGTCCTCTTGTATTCAGAGGCTATTGCATTGTTTACATGAAAGCAGGAAAGGGGGAAAAGCTCTTGGGATGAAATTACAGTTTATATAGATGAAATCATACTTGCACATTAGTGCTTGTCTATTTTGGATTTGGTAAAAGTCAGCAAAGAAAGACTAAAATTAAAATCTCAAATGATTGCAACTCAGCAAGATACAGTATAATCATTTATCGGAAGGACATTTAATCCCAAAGCTAGATGTCTTTCTGTCTGTTTTTGTTTTTGTTTTTATGGGCTAGCCTGATTCTCCTCTTTTTTTGGTTTTGAACTCAGCTAGTAAATGTAAATTTCAAAGCTTCCACTTATTATGTAGTTTATACATGATTTATCAAACAGAAAAAAACAACAACAAACTCTTAGTGCAATAAGGGGAGAGAGAGCAAAAGTGGAGTTTTTAAAAAAAAAAACTGAGGCAATATTCAACTCATTTGCATATTTAGCATTACAATTAAATCATGTTGACTATAGGTGAAGCACAGCTGTCAGTTAACTTTAGAAATTTTTAACAAAAGGCTAACCATCATTATTAAAAAAAAAAGCTTCACTAGTTAAGTGTTTGAAAGTGAGCTTTGCTTTGCATCTATTTTTTTCACCTGTAACAGCTATCTAGTAAATTATTGATAAGTAAAACTAAAACAGTTAATGTTAACTTCACAGCTGAAATACTAATTTTTTGACTGTGTCTAGCTGTCAGTCTGTTTACAGTTGATAAATACAGTATTTCATTTCATTTTGAAGTGACAAACTTCAGTTAACTTTTTCATGCAGAAGAGTTGTACAGTGTTCTGAGTTGAATTGTTACTTTTTTGGTCCTATCATTTGTTATGTTAAATGGACATTGACTGAGCCTTATATATATACTTGCCCTAGCTCCCATTTTATATTTTATAACTGTTCTAGTAGGTGACTAAATATGATACATGTGATACATGCTATTTATTTAGTTAATGTTTGATTTAACTGTCACAGCTTGACAACTAAATATAACATTTCATGATTGTCCCTGAACCGATTCCATGCAGATCATTTCGAAAACTATTTGTTCATAAAACCAGTTTCTTATGTTCTTCAGCTGACCAGTAGAGTAGGAACTATAGTGCCAACTATTGATGGTGGTAACTAATGATGTGATTCAAAATGCTGGCTTCATTGCTGTTAACAAATATTTATTATTATTATTATTATTATTATTGCAATGCTAAATGCTGACTACCAAGATTTTAAGTAATAATACTTGTTAACACTAGTGTTTTTCTTTTTTAAAATCCACTCTTGTTCTACCTCAGTAGACAAGCTTATGTTTTAACAAACACTGAGCTATGTTCCCAAATTTGCAGATTTACAAATTGTAGTCATGACCTTTGGTGAACCTTGTAAATTTATTGTGTTAATTGATATCTATTATAATGGGTGGCAAGTTAGTGTAGTGTATTTTCTTATCATGTTTGCAGCTGCAGTTCAGACCCAGTAAATTTATGCTGCATTTTTTGTTTAACCCAGTGGTGTGATTTCTCTACCAAAAGAAACACTTCTTTTCCCTTTCTTTCTCTCTCTCTCCTAATTGTGGGATTCTTCTTGACAGCTCACCCCTATGCTGCTAGCTGTAGATTCTTTCATTTATATTTAGTATCTACAGTTATGAGATTGCATAATACATGAAAGAAAGTTAATTGTTTCTTTTTCAGCCATTATCTCTTCTAACATTCTATATGATTAGTTAAATTTTTGAAAACTATTTGTACAAAATGGGTTGAGCAATTGCTAGGTATTGTACCAGAAAAATCTTCACTGTTACTTATGTAGCTGATCTAAAAGTGTATAGTACCCTTGTCATTTGGTCACATCAGCTGGTTTACCAATCGGTAATTTTTATTAGTTACTCTGGTTCCTTCAATATTGCAAGAGAAAAAGGCTTAAGCAGCAGTTTCCTTACCAGAATTAGTAGTATTTGCTCTTCCTTTGATGACCACGAAGTTTTAATTTACTTCTTTTTTTTATTTCATGGATTTAAAAATCTTCAATTTTACTAACTCAAGAAGATTTTTTTTAAGTGGCACATCTAAGAATCAAGTTTGGTCTTCCAAGCAATCTGATTACTGAATGTAGGAGAATGCATTATTTTCTATTGCTTCTATACAGCAATTGTTGTCAGATGATTCTCTTACTATCTCTGTTGCTTTCCTTTTAGATTTTTGTCAATAATGGACAAGCTAAGCACAGTGTAAATGCTATAATTTAATTAATTTTTTTTTTCAATTTAAATTTTATTTGATGATCTAAATCCATATTGATTAAAAAGGGAATTTCATTCTTACCAGGAAGTAAGCAACAAACAACCAAATTAAAACACTACTTACATACATTCATTGAATTAGCCGAAAAATTAAATGCAGTAATAAACATACAACTTAGAACAAGATGAACTTTTGTGAATTTTCTTTAGAGAGTTTTCAGAATTGCTGTTTATCCAAGATGGGCACCAAAATATAAAAAAATATTAAAACCATGTAGCACGTAAATAGAACAATTTATTTACTTGTTTTTGCCAACAGTGTACAGATGGCTTACTTTTTGCAGCAGCTTTTTCTTTCTTTTCATTTTCTGGCCTTTGCAACATTATCTAGTGTCATGATATCCAACTATAAAGCAATGAAAAACTTTTTTTTTTTTGACATAAATCTAAAGAAAGTACTTTAATAAATTTTCTGTTGACACTTGCTTGATGATAACTGATATTGTTTTTTTTATTTTATATGTTGAGACTTTTCTCCTGTGAACATTCTGGCTTCATTTTGTAAAAGCTATGCCAAATTAAGATCATATGTTAAAAAGATCTTAAGAAAACTGTTAATCCATTTATACTTCAGAATATATTAAAAATAATTTGATCTTCACTGTTTTTGTCAAACATTTGGTCAAATAATTTTTTGGTGGCACTTGTAATGTTTTCACATTCTGTGAAATACAAGAATAGTTGATGTATGTATGTATATAATTTTTAAGCATCAATCAGAGGCTTTGTTTCTTGTAAAGTAAACAAGAGTAACTTTATTTAATTTTCTTTTCTTTTTTTTTTTATCAGAAATATGAAGTTGACTTTTTCATTGATATTCATGCCCACTCTACCTTGATGAATGGTTTTATGTATGGAAATACTTATGATGACATAGATCGTTTTGAGAAGCAATCTCTGTTCCCAAAGCTACTCTGTGCAAATGCTGAGGATTTTTCGATGACAAATACCAACTTTAATCGGGATGCAGTGAAAGCTGGCACAGGAAGGAGGTACGTGTCTCTTACTCTCATAGGTGGACAAAGTGGAGTTACATTGATCAAACATGTAATTATTTTATTGTTTCACTCTAATTTCTAATGGTCAGATTAAAGTGTCTTTTGATTATAATTTTGAAACTTGGTTATAGTTTGTTTTTCAGTGTAGTTCAAATGCATTTAAACTAGTTTTAGTGGTAAAAAAAAACAACAAACAGAGCATGGAAAGGTCATAATGTTTGAACAAAATTTTATGATTTTATTATTTTTTACAGTCTGTAAAACCATCATTTAACTATAAAGGAAAAGGGGCCACTGTACACCTGTTTCAATTGTACATGTAGAACTATGGATTAACTATTTTTTTTAGTAGAAATATAATGGCTTATGTTTATATTTTAACATCTTTTAATACAAGCTATGATTAAAATTAATATTTTGTTAAATGGAAGCTTTAATGGATTAATAGCAGTTCAGACATCTGTTTTCTTAGCTTGAAAATTCTTAGAAAAATATTGTAATCAGTCCTTAAAACACTTATCCATTCTTTATGAATATTCAGCACATGAATGTCATCTGTAAAAGAATTTACTTTATATACATGATGACTCTTAATCATTTCATTTATGGATACTAAATAAAAATCAGCCATGTAGCAATGTATCCCACACTATTATTTATGATATTTTCTTATTGTTTGCTGATGCTCCTTCCTATCTACATACATTATATTCATAGTTTTCATGAGATATAACCTTGTTGATAATACTTTGGAAAGTGCTCCTTGTTTGAGCATGTTATTGATTGTTGGATTTCTGATTTGTTTTGCTCTATTTAAGTGAGGGTTAGGTCTTTGTGCTGCAATAATAATTCTTTCCTATATATTCAATCATTCATTTGAAGTTCTCATAGCATACATTGTGTATCATGTTTGTAGAAGAGTTGGAATACCAAAGATGGCAAGCTACACAATAAGTTCATGCTACATATTAAACTAACAATTAGTGGAGCAGCAATTAAATTTGATGCGGACAGAAAAAAGAATTCTAGTGGATACAGAAAGCTAATGGGGGGGGACTGGTTATGAATCTGTGCAGTTTGAAAAAACACTTTCTTTATTGAATGATCAAAAAACAAAAAATGTGAGATGCTGAAATAGTTCAACAACTTTTTGAATAGTTTCCTGAATGTTGTGGTTTCTGTATACAAATTGCATGCAAATAGATAAGACTTATTAAATTTGAGGCACAGCAAATTTTAATCTCTACTGGCAATAGGTTTCTGTGCAAGTGCTGGAAGGCTTCATAAATGGATGAAGGGCTATACTCTCTGAGACAGAAAACAACTGATGTGCAAAAACTGCTTCAACAGAAGGGGAGGAAAAAGTGGAAACATTCCACCAATAGATCATTAGAATGTAATAACTTCATGAGCACTTTATTGCTGGTATAAAAAGTGTGAATGAGATAGTTTTCAATTTCAATATGCTGGGCAATACAACTTTGCATCAGTCTGGAGAGAAAACTCTTTATAAGAACAACATGAATGACAGCCATGCTTGATGTGATGGTCAATGGACGAAAACTCTACTACCCTTGTTGTTGATTCCTATAGGAGTTTTACTCATAAATAGAGCCCAAATAGTTGGCTGAATGAAGGAATTGTTTTGTTCTGGCTGTAAAACATGGGGTTGCCTTTGCTTATTGAAAACGTTTTGTTTGGGCACAGAAGTGAGGCAGAAAAGAGACAGTGAGCAAAAATGTGCAGGATGGCTGAAACTCTGACATTGCAATGATTCCGGATGGTTGCACTAGCTTGGTAAAACCAGCTGCTGTATCATGAAATAAATCATTTGAGCAAAACAATTAAGAGAAATAAGACATTTTGGTGGTAAACGAAGAGTGCATATATGCAAACACGATGAACTTGCCATAGCCACACCTTTAGTGGGTCAAGCGTGCATGGAATTTCATTGGTGTGATCAGGAAAGGTTACAAGAAGACTACCATTTCAAAATGCTCTAGGTGGCACATTTAATGGTGAATTGGAGTTTTCACAGATGCATTCTGTCAGGCACAGTGCAAGAAACAACTAGATACAATGTTGAGAATGAAGAACTAGAACAAAATTGCTTCATTAATGTTGCAGTGATATTAAAATGTGACTTAGATCCAGTGTAAAACCAAGTGCAAATGATTTGTATCCATTCATACTTTATTTTCATTTTATTCGATTTTTCTTTCTTTATTTTTCCTTCTTTCCAGAAACAGATTGTTCTCACAACAGTCGTTTTTCAAATAGCGAGTGTTGTGGGATTTTTTTCCTCTCTATATGGGTCACTGATAAAGAATGTGTGAATAAAATTGCTTTAGTTTTTTTTTTTTTCCCCCAGCCTTTCATTACATTTAGAAGTTACATGTTGTCCATTCCATATGTTTATTTGTAGTGATGCATTGACTATTGTTGAATGTAAGAGGGTTCGGGTTTCATTTTCAGTTTTCACCAGATTTTGACTTTTTAAGATGCCTAATTTCACATCCCAACCTTCAACTTTAAATGCTTAGACAGCAGTTAGTACCAGTATGGTATTATGTAAAAATAATGTCTCATAACCAACCTTGACTGCATATAAACGTTTAAAAGAGTAAATTACTCAGCTAACCCTGAATTTAACCTTTCAGCCAGTTTCAGTTTATTGGTGCTCATTTGTCTGCCAAGAAGGATATATATTAAAATGTTTTTCTAATAGAATTTCCAGGAGATTTTTCAATATTCTTTTCAACTCTCTGGTGATGGGCTCTTCTGAGATTTTTACTTGTCACAAGAAAATGTGAACAGGCATTTTCTCTTAAGTTTCAGTGATGTAGAATTCAGAGGCTTTATGATCTTTACCTGGACCACGTTACAAAAAGAAAGGATCTGTTTGATTAAATAGTTGTCTTTCTACTCTGGCCTCTGATCTCTTTTATGGTGCAGCAAATGCATAGTGGTCTGATTTGTTTTTCATCATTTTGAAATAGTTGGTTAGTTTCACTGTGATGTGATGGAGTAGAAAGTAAGGCATAGTGTAAGTGGTGTGTGGTGGATGTAAATTAAATCTCTCAAATGTTGATGTGCTGCTTTGAAAAACTACAAATAAAGAAAGAAAAAAAATTGAGCACTTTTTCCTAAATTGAATATTGTCAGAGAAACAAATTTAGTTTTTGCTTTTGATTATTATATTATGCTAAAATAAAAAAAATGCAAAAATGAATATGAAAAGCCATAGGTCACAAATGTTCGATGGTGTATACTAATTTATGACTTTTGCATCTGTTGACAGCATTACATTTATCTATGTGTGCATTCCAGGATTCACTGGTGGGCTGACACACGCATGCGTGCAGCATCAATGCGCTAAGTCAATTGCTGGTTTCTTTATTACTTTGCGGACAGACTGCCATGTTCACTCTATCCCAAAGATTTACCAGCTCTTATCTTGTCAGCTTGCCAGACACTTGTGGTTCAGTGTTATTGATTTGAGTTTTACAACATATTGCTCTCAGTTTTGCATCATCTATGAGTGATATTACAGTGTGAAATGTTTTTTTTTTTTTTTTGTGTTCGCTTTCAATATTTATTTATTCATAATGTTTCTGCTGGGTTTAATGAATTTAGTTCTTCACTACACATCTTCCATCAAATGCTTTGTAGGCAGGGGTGTGGTGGTTGCAATTGCACATCTTTAATTTTCATGAAATTATGTAAAATGCTGGATAATATGCATCATTAAAAAAAAATAGAATCATAGACTTAATCTAGAAAGTATTTCTTGGTACTATCTGTATTTTATAGAGATTGTGTAAAGTGAAATACATTGGCCAAATAAGGAGGAGATGTTAGAAGCATGCCTGGCTGAACCTCACTATACAATGAATGCTCCCATTAATAAATACCTGCTGTCAACTGCTGAATGTGACAAATTAGACTAATGTTTAACCATTGTGCACCAGTAGCTAGAACAGGTCATGACATCTGTTTTACCAAAGGAAAAGCACTGATGATGGATAGCAGCTGGAGGTTCTTAATAATAAAGGAGGCTATCAGGATAAATATCAGTAACAAGTCTCTAATAAACAGAATAGATGGCTTAACCCTTGGAATACCACAGAATCTTTATTGAGTTCCAATGAGTTCAATCTGTCCCTATCCTGCTTTATAAAAAAGAATTAATTTTCTTTAAGAAAATAATAGTTTTTTTTTAAAATTTTTTAAATAAGCAGCTTTTCATAATACAAGAACTTATTTACCTGTAAAATATAGAACTTTTGGAAATTCTTGCCTATGTCCCTGCAATGCTACATTTTTTTTTTAAGGCAGAACCTTACAAAATTTTGAAGAAAAAAAAGTTGGGGGATGTATTTAAAGTATGGATTTATAAATGTTGAAACAAAATTTAATCAGATGTTAAAAATAGAGATTTTACTTTACTCAACATGTTGGAGTAAGAGTGGCCAAGTAAGTTGCCTCTTAAATCATATGCTAGTTATATTGGTCTGGTTGAGATCAGTTGACAGCAGAAAATTTACAGTAGCTCTGTTAAGCAGCTTTGTGTATTTAAAAAAAAACAAAAAACACATACATGCTGATCAAAACAATACTGGGATATTGTGATATAAATTCTACAAACTTATTGAGGATGAAACATCTGCACACACTCAAAATTGACCATAAAGTTTAACATATAGAATTCATTTGTACAATATCTGGATATTGTTTGATGCGTTTAATTAATGTCATAATGAATAGTAATTACTGAAACATCTTGAAATTTTTTTTTTAGCATGTATGACAACCTCTGGTTTATAATACAACATTGCACTTAGCTTTTATACTGCTCACCAGATACCTCATGTCTTGAGGCAGTGAATTCCACCCTCTTGTTGAGGCTTGACAATTCTGGAATGGTCCCAGAAAAGCATGGCCACTGTCTCATGCACCTAGAGCTTATTCCAGACATTCATTGGGATTTTTGTTTGGGGACAATTAGGTCATGGTAAACATTGAATATTTTCTACTTGAATGTGGTTTATCACTTTTAACTTTGTACAAATGATATGCCTCCAGATTTGATCAATTCATCCAGGTAGCACTGGTCTGTAACAATTCCATCAAGGTGAATCATTGGTTGTGATTACAAGACAACACCTAACTGGAACATTTCCATTCCCAAAATAGTCTAGCCAGCATGAAATAAGTAACCAACATAAAATTGAAGGTTTAATTACTTTTATCAGAAAAGTGGACCTGACTTCAGTCTGCCAAAGTCCAGAAAAAAGTGGGTTTTTAGTTCATTTCAGTCTTGCCCAGTGGTGTTCTGATGTTTGGGATATATAAAATACTAGATGCCTAGCATGTAGATAAGCAGACTGTAGCAGATTTTATATACAGTAGTCCCTCCTACATTGCTTGGGTTACGTTCCAGACCCACCTGCGATAAGTGAAAATTAGCGAAATAGAAATACCCTATTTAAATACACCCTAGGCATGTTTTTATAACTTTTACGGTACTTTTAAATGCATTTTAAGGTCTTTAAACACACTTTTAAAACAATAGAAACACATTTAAACACACAAAAGATATTGAGAGAAAGCAAGAGCAATGGAAAACACAAAAATATTGTACAAACAGTATAAAAAATAGAGTACTCACCAGCAAAGAAGACGACGATGATGCAGATGAAGCTGTGATTAGACGACGATGATGCAGATGAAGCTGTGATTAGACGACGATGATGCAGATAGATAGACGCAGATGAAGCTTACGATAATTAGTTGCACTCTTCTTGCTGTTCCAGAATCTCCACTTCTACGTCAGTGGCTGTGGAAGTACTTGTGGGTGTGGCCTTCTTCTGCCTTGTGAAGAACATAGTTATGGGGCAGTTGCTGGGCGTGTTTCTTTTGGGCGAGGAGGTTCTTGTACACCTGGATGGCTCCATCAATGCTGTTTTGGAACTGCAGTGAACGAACCATGTCAGGATCCCAGTCAGCTAACATCTGTTTTAGGTCATTGGCTGTACGCATGACTCTCCCAAGGTGCTCAAGTGACAAGCCTTCATCCTCTTCCTCCCCCCTTTCCTCCACTTCCTCCTCACTCGCTGACTTGGTGAGTTCTGACAGATCTTCATCGGTTAGTGGAACTAAATGGGTTTCAATTAGGTCATTGACATCGTCCTGGGTCATATCCTGAGAGCCCTCACCTCCTAGCAACTTCGCCAGCTTAATTGCCTTGTCCATGGCCAAATTATGAACTTCATCAGGAGAGAACCCTTTATAATCGTGAACAATTTCTGGCCAAAGTCTCTTCCAACAGGCATTCAGGGATCTCCTCCTCCTCCTCAATGGCTTTTTGTATGTTCTCCAGACAGGTTGCAATGGTGTAATTACACCAGTAGTACTTCAAATTAAAATTTTCATCACTGTCCATGGATTCGACAAGATGATTTAAGCAGTTGCGAGTGTACAACGCCTTGAATGCTCGTATCATACCCTGGTCCATGGGCTGAATTATAGAAGTGGTGTTGGGTGGAAGAAACTCAACTTGCACTCTTTCGTACGATAGATCAATGGCGTGCCCTCATGCATTATCCATCAGCAGTAGCACTTTAAATTCAAGGCCAAGTTCGGCAAGGTAGACCTTGACGGCTGGGATAAAACAAACATGGAACCATTCAGTTGTGAGGCGTTTAGTGATCCAAACTTTAGGGTTATGCATCCAATGGACTGGTAGCTGGTTCTTGATTTTATTCTTCAAGGCTCTGGGGTTCTTGGACTTGTAGATCAAGGCTGGCTTGATCATAAACCCAGCAGCATTTCCACACATAACCAAGGTTACTCTGTCCTTATGAGCTTTGAATCCAGGGGCTCGGATTTCCTCCTTCATGATGTAGGTCCGTTTCGGCATTTGCTTCCAAAACAAGCCGGTCTCATCCATATTAAAGACTTGCTCTGGTCGATAACTACTACATTCAATGATACTCTTGAAGGTCTCGTTGGTGTACATTGCAGATGCAGCTTCACCTTGCAATGAAACGCTCTTCAACTGAAATCACTTCTGGAAGCAGTCAAACCATCCCTTGCTGGCAGAAAAGCCTCCTGATGAAGATGTAGAAGGCTGAGGATCATCAGGATTGTCGCTGTCTGACAGTTCGGCTTCGGGAGCGCCTTCTTCAGAACCTCTTTGATCGGCAAAAGTGTCGTACAGCTTCTTTGCCTTGGTCCTGATGTTGTTACCATCCAAAGTGATGTTTTTCTTTCGGCAATCCTGGATCCAAAAAGCCAGGCAGTTTCCATCCTGACGATGTTTTTATTGCAGATAGAAACAACTCGTTTTGCACCTTCATTGATGCACAGCGAAGCGGTTACCCTGATATTCTTCTCATCTTTATTGATGTAGTGAACCGTTGACTCATTCATACCGTAATGGCGGGCTATGGCAGTGTAACTCTGTCCTTCCTTTATCATATCGAGAAGTTCCACCTTCTCCTGAATCATCAAGAACTTTCTCTTCTTCTTTGGCTCACCAGAAGCCTTAGATGATGGGCGTTTGGGTGGCATCCTTGGGGTTATCTATAAAACAGAACAGCCAATCAGTGGAGATTTAAACTCATAAACAATGCTACGGAATGCCGCGAAATTGTGAAAACATATGCAATATGAAAATTAATAAGTCTTACAGAAAAAACCATGAAATAGCGGGACCGCGAAAGCGGAACCGCGATATGACGGGGGTTTACTGTAGTCTAGTTGGAAGTTTGCATCCAACAGACCTGCTGTAATTCATTCTGGATACAATATGCTTTGGAAAACAATTAGTGAAAAAACATCTTCATGTTGGAGATCAGCAGAGGTTGGTGAGATTTTAGCAGGGGACTTTAGGAAGCAGCATGGAGTAGTGTGCAGATCATGTTCCTGACTGATCTAACTTACACTTTCTGACTGACTGACTCTGTCAGATTGAGCCAGGGGGACTTCCAGCTGGCTTGTGGGAGAATTTGTACATATCTTTGGCCACATATGGGCTTAGACAGACGACTTCCACTCTTTGAAGCAATGCATGCATGCAATTACCATATTTTTCAGTGTGCATTTTTTTACTTGAAAGTCTGGGCTTCAACTTATTATACTCCAGATTGACTTACCTATGGCTAGAGTCATTGAAATTATAATAAATATATAAAAAAATAAAGAGAGTTATTTCCTTAAATAAACTGAAAACTTGTTCATTTTAAACAGACTACAGAAATTACTGCTTAGAATGTTTGTTGATTCTCTGAGAAATTAATTGTTAATGTGCTCGCTGAAGCATGTGAAATTATCCAATCAATAACAAGCATGTGCTCACCAATAATTTTTTTCTGTCCTTTTCAGTCTTCATTATATGTGTAAATATTTTCAAAAAAATCCTCTACTTTATCTTAAAATACCTGTTGTGGTAATATGGATATATGTAGGAAATATGTTGTGAGTGAGAAATGTGTTAGGGACTAGCATAAAGCGAAGGAAACATTACTGACTACAAAGAAAACTCAGAATGCAAATTGTGGCTGCAAAGCATGGTGGACTAACATTGAGGATAAGTTAGAGAAATGTATGTGCTAACCCAATGTGCTGCATGTTGTGAATTTAGTACTGTACAGCTGAGACTATAGACCTAACAAATGGAAACTGATGATCATTATCTTTACATTTCTCTCTCTCTCACTGGTGTACTGTATTCACCATGGTGGTTTACCAGAGGTGGTATTGCCATAGTTGTGAATTCCAAATGTTGGACAAGTTTAATCAGCTGAATATAAACTTGTGCTATCAAAAATGAAATGTGATTGGAATTTCTGAATTTGAGTGTGCTGTAATACCTCAAAATCAGATAAAAGTGTTGAAGATAGATAAAACTGCTGTGTTTGGTTCTTTTCACCTATGATCACTGATGTCATGCAGTGACTAAAAATAGACACTGAGGTTTTGATACCACAGCCAATAATGACATTTTCAGTTTGTTTCAAATATTCTTCCATGATTATAAACATGTTGAAAAAATCAGCTCAATATTCATGATCCTGGAAGTAGCGTAGATAGCAACATGATATGACATTGTTCTGAAGGATTTGACACATTGTTCTGACTGGTTGAAAGTTTGGCTATCTACCAAAGTTGATCTACTCTTGTCTTATACTCCAAATAAGCTTGCTTTTGAATGAAGGAATGAAAAATGGGAAAATTAGTCAACTCGACTTATACTTTGAAAATATCATACATGCATTAGTATCACATACAAAAATGCAGGTATGTTGAGTCAGATACGTGATATAATAGTTGTCATGGCAATAAATACTGCTGTGGCACCCCATGGCAGGTCTTTCTCTCTCTCTGCCAAAGTTGGCTGGTAACAAAAAAAAACTTTGTGACAATTTTTGTAGCCACATCTTCTATCTACATTTCTGTCTGTATCCTAGCTAGAGTAAGGTATTGTTGCTCATCATATTGCTGAAGATTACAATTAAGTTAAGCTTCTCTAAGAAAAAACATAAAAACAAACTCCATTCTTATCAGATATTACTCTTCCTTTTATTTCAGGAACTACTGATAAAATTTCTATAATTATCAATAAATGCAGCATTGGTGTTTTGTTTTCTTTGAAGGTCCACAGTTTAATTTATTTTCATAAATTCTCATAGATACGAAATGTACCCTGATAGTTATTCTATTCCATGTAGTTGTGAACAGTTCTACATTCAGTCAAACACATCATTGTTCTTTAAATAGTAAGGTCTCTGAAGTCTGTGAGGATGATTATCCCAAATCTACTCTTCACATATGTTAACTGGAAAATCATAGCTGTTCTTTCATCATTTGACCTGACAGAAAATTGTTAGCTTATGAATGCAGCAGAAATAGAGAGAAATCAAAGAATTTATTTTCATTTCAGTTGCTCTACACGATAATGTTATTAACATAAATTAGGGTAATAGAATTAACAATTTTGGTTGCCTTTTTAGAAGCAAAACAAAAATAATATATTTAGGTCATAAATTTCATGCATTTGTAAGCATTCTGTTTACTAATCTTAGAACAAAGTTCCACAGTATTTAAACATTCAGTTTACATTGTCAATTGTTTTTTCTTCTCCCAACATCCAAGTCAATTCATAATATTTTTTTTTCTTTGAATATTTTTCTATTCTGTTTTTGTATTTTTGCTTTGACAAAACTAAATACAATCAAGGAAAGCATTTATTTCCATTATTTAAGGTGTTTTTTTTTCCTTTCTTAAATAATTATATTTACAACAAAGGATTCATTATTTGAAGGATCATGTAACAAGATCTCATACAAAATATCCCTTTTTTGTTTTCATTTTATATTTGAATTAATTTTAACCATTGTTTGGATAGAAAGTAGTTGGAAAATATTTTTTAAGTATGATGGATGCATTAATGACAGTATTTTTTCCCAGATTTGTTAGCTAATTTAATAAGTCTTGCCACATTCAGAGGAATGTTCACTGCTTGTAGATGCAGTGTTTTTTAAAGGTGGAGAACTTATATTTATTGTGTAGTTGATTAATCATGATAGGAAAGCAGAACTTACTGGTTATGTAATTAAAAATCTCTAGCTAAGCCTTTGGGAATTGTGTGTTCAGTGAATGTAAAACTGGTCAACATTTTAAAAAAAATCTGTGGCTTTCTCTGAAATTGCCAAAAGCAGATTGTGAGAGTCAAAATATACTGTCATTTGTAAATAGCTAGCATAACACCTTTGTATCACTTGTTGATATGAACTTTGTTAGATGTGTTATTAACTTATCTGGTCAAACAGTAAAGTGCAATAGCAACTGTGTTTTGACTAAGCATCTTTACTTTAGCAAAGAGTTTTTAAAAAAGGAATGGACTGCATAGAATAAAATGTATACATACTGTATTTTTTGGGTTGTAAGTTGATGTGGAGCATAAGTCGAATAGGTCAATTTTCCCGTTTTCCAAGCCTTCATTCACATAAGTCGATAGTACGATCGTATTTTAGTACACTAATAACAGAATAAAATTTCTGTCAGGGTTATAAAGCAGCAGTGTATATTAAATGCTACAGAAATTTCGTTCATATTTATTATATTGGTTACATTAATGGCACTCTCATCATTCAATCTCATTTTGTATGAACTTACGAAAATGTTCAAGCTTTTCCTCAAAATCTGCTGGTAGTATTTGTGCCATGGTTGTGTGTTATTGAATGCTAACTCCTTTTATTTTCATAAAATGAAAAAACCATGATGGATTCCCTTTAAAATTTGATATTCAAGTTCTTTGGCGATTTGTTGGGCCTTCATTCATGATTGAATTATTTTTAGTCCATAGCATGCAGTACATTGTGTCAAAATAAAATCTTCAAGCTGATCTTCATCGTTGGTCCATCCAGCTTTGCAACGACGGTTTGATTTTTTGCTTTTTTCAGTCTGTTGTAATGAATCCTCACTTTTGGCCAATCGTGAACACATTTCTCACTAACGCCATACTGCCGTTCTGCTGCCATATTTCCACCATTGTTTTCAACAAAATTCACCACTTTCAGTTTAAAAGCTGCAGTATATGCTTTCCTTTTCTTTATAGCAGGCATTTTCAAGTAAGGGTTGATATTTTTTTTTTTCAACTTTGGCAAACTGAAGCTCCCCTAACACCATGATATCTGTGCCCCCTAAGCACTAAATAAAAGGGAAGTAAATGAATCTGACTCAGCATGCACTCAAACACACAAGTACAATATATAAGTCAGAGTGGAGTATAAGTCGATGGTCAGGCCCTTGCAGAAAAAAATATCAACTTATACACCGAAAATACTGTACACACACATCCTCTGTCTCTCTTTTACACCTTTAGTCTGTTGTACTAGTTTTCCCTAACAAATCCACTGACAGAAGTTTACTAATTGCACTGATCCTTAATCTGGGATGGATTTAAGTACTACAATGGCTCCAGTGCAAGACATTGTGGAGGCTCCATGTTTAGCATAGTACAAGTATTGTTGGATACAGTGGTACATGTAGTGATTCTGTGTAGTGTAGTATTTAGACTAAGAGTAAAACTCTGATACGCATGTACATGTTCAAGCAATTTTAACTATTTGAGACTTAAAAAATACTTTTGCTTTTGAAAAATCTACATAAAATTGGCTAGTTTGCCTGCACAGGCATGTGCTTTCGTTTTCTAGGGTAACAATAAGGACATAATTATCCTGTATATGCCTGCCATTAGCCACTTTCACTGAAACGTCACCATACCATAATAGGCTATAGGTATATCCACCAGGCTTGTGCAGCTGTACCATTTGTACAATAGTAAATCTGGCCTCACCTTAATTTAGTGCCCTCTTGCAGTAGCATTTCTTTTCCAATACTCTATAGAGACTGATTTTTCATAATATGCTTGTTTTCTCTTTTATTGTTTATTTGATTATTGTTGCATTAACCACAGTTAACCAAGGGCTGGTGGTAGATTTTGGGAGTTTATACAAGTGCCCTGAAAATGTCAAGAGAGTTTTTTTTTTTTTTTTTTCCCTTGAATTTCTAGAACTGGTGAGAGCTTTTGAAATCTTTTTTTTAAATGGAAAATAATTTAGATTGATTCAAAATTGTTCCAGATACTAAGATAATAAAAAAAAAGGCCGAATTGCGATATAGTATATCATCTTTCACTAAGGCAGACTTTGTGTAAATAGCAGCAATTAAAAAAAAAAGGTTTTTACCTCAGTGAAAACAAAAGCAAAACCTGTTGTAAATTTAATTTCATCGTGAATTAGGAACATGAATAGAATAGAATAGAACAGAACAGAATATTGGTATCATCACTTATCTGAAATGAGCAGGAAGAAGGAAGACAAACTAAAACCTGAAAGGCGAAACTTGTCTTTATCTAGGTTGTTTAGTTAATGGCCCAAGAAGCATTTTGAAACATGCATGGAACTGTTTCTTGAATGACAAACACCAGTAATTTGTGATTTATCTGTCAGCAGTAATCAATAAAATGGGCAGTGTACTTTATCTAAAAAGAAGAGTAAATTGATTTATTATTTATGAAACTCATTTTGATGATCATTTTTTATATTTGAACTACTATATGTTCCAACTGTTCTCTTGGCCATTCTTTTTCTTGATTTGAATTTGCAAACTGGTTCATAAAAAAAAAGAAAAGAAAAGAGAAAGTCAAAGAATGTAGTTGAGTGGTTCTTGGGACCATCTGGTGGTGATTTGATTGCCTTCATAAATTTCAGTGAACTACTGGCTACTGCACAGTATATTGATTTTATTCCAACTTTGATGTGCTCTGCATAGAACTAGAACACCATGCCTTGAAATTTCATCATTTATTAACAATTTTTCTAATTTTTGTGTTAAGAAAATGTGTTATGTGGAACATTCTAAAACAAATTTTGTTATGTTTTTTTTCAGTATTTTAATGCAAAAAAATAACTTTATAAGTTTACTATGGGATTTTTTTTGTAAACAGTGTACACCCTCTTACTAATATTAGTTTGGTTTAATACAGTAGAAGCCCCTTATTATCATTACCCAGGACTCACTTGACAATAACTGGCAGTTTCCATTAACAAGAGTGACAATGTGAGTGCTCACACAGAGTTCTTTATTGACAGATACAACAATACAATAATTAAAACTACATTGGCTCGTAAAAGCTTTTGATGGCGCTCTGTGCCTCTTTGAAGTTATTTTCTTGGTGTGCATTTGCTTTTCAATGAATCCAAGTCTGTCTTGAACAATTCGAGGAAGGGCTTCTTGCTGTGCATACGAAAGTACAAGGAGTTTGACAGAAGGGATTTATCACTGTCATGATTTCTAGCTTTACCAAGTGCATCATCAGAATGGAGCTACTTTGTTCTCTGGATCATCTCTCTATCATCTAACTTGCTAAAGTTTGTTCATCATCAGCTGAGATTAGCTGTGACATTAACTAGCAGTGGCTGCGTGGTGGTTGACAATAACAAGAGAGAAATAACATATAACGCGTATTTTCATTCTCACTCCCTAGTCTCAGTTGACAGTATCAGTTTTCATTTGATAATAACAAACTTCTACTGGTGTTACAGGAAGCCATTCTGGATAATGTACTCCATAAAAGAGAAATAGTCATCAATCTAATTCTCAATCCTTTGCATACCATATCAGTTTTTAATTTTACTTAACCATCAAAGACAAATTTGTCATTACAAAGGGTCATATAAATGAGGAAGGTGCTGTGTCATGGCCCCTAGGCTCAACCTGTGCTGAGTGATACAAATTTGAAGGATAGTGTGGTGCAGAGGCTCCTGCATCCCAAGTGCTATACAGAGGGTTAAATTGATTGATACTATCATACTATCAGTATTAACCCTACGTGCTAGAAATTTTTATTAAACTCATTAACAATTCTAAGTACTAAATAATATTTTCTGATATCTAATTATCCTGAAATATTAGCTAATTTGTTATTATGACCCCCTAGAATCAGTAACTATACAACAGAAAAAAAATTGTCTTTGTCCACATACTCAAAACCCCTAATAATTTTTAAACCTCAGTATTGTACATTTGTTTTATAAAACTCACCTTTTAAAGGAATTTATTAACTCTTTCCAGTGTGAACGTTGTCTGGTAAGCTAATACAGAAATCAGCTATAGGAATTGTAAACAAGCTTAGGTGGGAACAATGTAAATAAAAATATATTCTCCATACATAGCTTTCAAATTTGACCAGATGTTGCTCTTTAAAAAATAAAAAAAAATGCCTAAGTTTTTTGAGATGATCAAAGTGTTTTGATTTGTCATTCATGCCATATCTCCCTCCCCATGATTTACTTAAAAATTGTTTTCTGTTTTCTATGTGTGTCAGTATTGAGTCATATGAGTAAGTGAAATGCACACCTGACTCGAGATACCCAGCTTGGCGACCGCTAATAACAACAGAGTCTATTCACATGAGAAAAACAAGACTCTGGCAGTGATGTAAATACAGAGCTTTTATCTTATCAACTATCTCTCTTTCTGAGTAGATTATTTACATTTATGATAAACTGTAAATGTTCATATTTTCTGTGAATGAAATTGTTTGTTAGCTTGATACTGATAGGTGGGAAGGGGTTGTCCTGATATCTCTGCTGATTGAAAGACAACGTGTTTGTATGAATTCTTGGTACAGTGGGAGCATTTAATTGGTTTTGATTTATAACTTTTTGTGGTTGATGCTGATAAGTTTAAGTATCTTGTATTGAGATACTTGTGCATATTCCATTTTTAAAAACTACAGAACCTTCACTAAAAGACCTCTGCAGTCCCGAAAGCAGTTTTTGTTGCTACAATTTGCTTAATAGTTAATCACATGTTTCTTTTGTTTAGTTGTAAAGAGTCTGCTTTATTTAAAGAATGGCATAGTTTTTGTTGTTAAAATATCTATTGACTAAAAAACCCATAAAACACAGTTGCCATAAATTAAGTAACTAAACTGTTTTGGGTTGTAAGTGAAAATTTAGACAAACATGGTAATGGAGTGGGGAGATTGAGGTGATGGCTTCATGTGCAAAGTCATTAAAGCAATTAAGCATCTCTGTACATTTTTAAAATTAAATATCTCTAACATTAATGATCTGTTCATTGTCATTAAAAGGGAAACATGGTGCAACAAATAAACTTGCATATGTAAACAGAAGCAGCTAATTTTACTTATTTTCTAATTTGTTTTTTCTCTTATTTTGCTGAAATGATTTACTTGTCATTGAATGGTAAAAACACACTGAACATTTTGCAACCACTACATAGCACACTTTAAATTATCAATAATCTAATAAGTTGATTAGCAGACTTAACAGCTGCAGAAACAAGTATGATGATGACGGTAGATGCATATGCAACAGTGATCCTGAATCTTACAGACTTGTCACTGCATCAATTCAGTTTTATATTTTGACTTACCTAAGTTATTTTCATGTATCTAACAGTTTTAATGTGAAGAGAAACATTTAATGTAGATTTTGTGCAGGTCTACAATTTTATATAATTTTAAGAAATTTAGAGCATTATTAATATGCTCTTTGTTTAAATAACATTCTTGTTTGTTTGTTTTTATCTAGTGCTCCTTCCTTTATGCCCTCCCCACCTGTGCTTCAGACACTGCCATGAACTACTTTTAACAGGAAATTCTTAAATGCAAACCAGCAGCAATCTTTGGGTTGGTGTGGATATTTATACACTAAATTTGAATGACTGTAAAATAGACGTACCTATTTAAAGGACGAAAAGAAGTAATATTCTAACAGTACAGTATTATAGAAATAAGGCTTTTGTGGCTTTTCTTAGTGTAGAAGTACCATAAATTGCCATGTATTATACACTGTCATATATAATACGCACCCAAATTTTGATCTCTTAAAGCCCTCAAAAACAAATAATTGCCATTATAATACGCAGGCATATTTAGCTCATTTCAGGCACCATCAGATTGGGCTAACTTGAAGGAGAATGGGTGTTATACAACTGACAAATGGCCGTCTTCAACTTAAAATCAACTGAGGAATTATGACATCTTTCTTTTAATGGAGCCATCCGGAATAAACTAAATGTGGAGATATTTTATGGGATCTATGTAATAGTTTCACAAAAATCTGAAAAAGTCACTCACTCAGCTGCAGTAGTGACGTGGTAAACTAAGTCACCAAAATGCACAAATCAGGTTTCCATGAATACCTCACGTATTATGGCATGGCATTCAAAGGTCTTCTCGAAGAAATTCCATTTCAACTACTATGCCACCCTCATTTATTACGCCACCTCGCCTACTACGCCATGGCGTAATGACTGAGGTATTAAAGTAAGATGTATATAAACTTTGCACAGGGATAATCTTCATTCAGTCCCTGTTTCTACATACTGTTACACACAACCATGATGGCAACACCACGTATGAGTTACATTGCCGCAGATAAACTCCAAATGATCAGTTACGTAGTTGAACACGGCAACAGAGCTGCAGCCTGAAAGTTCAGAGTGAACGAGGCCAACATCAGGTCCAGGTGATGTTATCAGGAGAAGATTGAAGCCATGCCATGTTCAAAGGGTGCAGCTTATCCCAAGTTTGAGAAGGTGGTACTTTCCTTCGTCATTGAAAGGCGGATGCAGGGTGTGGGGATTTCCACCACAGAGATATGCGTGCATGCACTTTCTGTCTACAAAACTCAAAAAAACCTCAATCTATGTCCGACTTTAAGGCATCTCAGAAATGTTATGCATGCTTCATGGCCTGCAACCAACTGAGCATACGCCGGTGGACCACCATCGCCAAGAAGCTACCTGATGATTACGAAAATCAGCTGTTGAGGTGCCAACAGTTTGTCATTAAATTGAGAAAACAACATGACTAGTAGTGGGGTTCCCACCATTAACAAATTTTCATTTTCACTTCAAGTTTTTGCAAAAGTTTAGTTTTTGGTATTAGATTGAAGCTTAGGGTCTAAGTAACAATTTTGGTCCGAGTGGACAAAGATCCCATGGACTCTTCACACATTTTCGCCATTTTCCAAGATGGCCGCCAATAAAATCGAAAAATGCCAATATCTCGGAAACTATTGAACCCAGTAAGATAAATTTAGTGTCGATACCTAGGTTTTCATGCTCAAGGAATTTAATAAAACCGTTTCTGACTAGATCAGAGTATTTATTTGTTGAGAAATGGTGAATTACACCTCAAACGTTATAGTGAAATCGGATTTATTTGTTATGTTTATGTGCATGCATACTATATTTATCACGATTATGTGTGGTTAGGAAATCAACTTCCACCGACCAGCATCAAGCAAGGGACCAATGCTGCCTTCTATGTACACGTTTGTTCCACCTATGAATCGGAATATCGTCATTCAACCTCCTGTGAAAGACGTGGAACCACAGTCCATGGCGTCATTTGACAAGGAAGAACAACATGAAATGCGTGGATGAAAATGGTGCAGAAAAACATGCAAACGGAGTTTGAGAGTGAAACTGAAGCGCCAATTATGTGGTCGGCATATCATGCGTCTCGATCGGATGCTGTTGGACCAACAGAGAAATGTATTGAAGCCATGCTACCACTATTCCGTGATAAAGCAGCTACACCAAAAATGATTCGACATGGAATGTACCTGATAAAGAAAACAACCGAGTTTCTTAACTCACAGCAAATCCCAATCATAGTAGTGGACCAGCCACTCTTTGATATTGCCAAGAAAATGCAATGGACCTTTCCTGAACTCTTTGGAGAAGATAGATTTCTGGTGATGTTTGGAGGGCTCCACATCGAAATGGCTTTGTGGGCAACTATGGGAGATTTTCTGCGAGGGTCTGGATGGCCTGAATCCTTAGCCGAGTCTGGCATTGCCCTAACAGTAGCTGCAGCGACATCATTCTTGAGAGCAAATGATCCAATGAGAACACGGTATGCTCACCAGATTACTGTAGTGGTGCTCGATAGTCTACTGAAACGAGCCTATGAAGACAGTGGAAGTGAAATAACTTATGACGATTGGATCTCTGCAGCTTGCAAAGAGAAACCTACAGTTCAGTTCTGGTTGCTCATTCACAAGTACGAACAGTTAATCTTCATGTTTATTAGATCACACAGGGAACGAAAGTTCAAACTTATGGTGGCTACTCTGAAAAAACTAGTGATTTTGTTCTTTGCACTTGATCACCAGAATTATGCAAGGTGGGTTTCCGTATTCATCAGAGACCTTGAAAGTCTTCCATCTAGCATCCAAGAGGAATTTGAAGCAGGTCATTGGACAATAAGTCGAAGCAAGCATCGTTTTTCATCCATTCCGATTGATCATGCACACGAGCAGGCCAACAAACGGGTGAAAGGAGTTGGAGGAGTGATCGGGATTACAGAGAACCCTGAGATGCTAGAACGCTGGATTGCGACTGGTCCAGAAATTAGCCGTGTTCTAGACGAATTCACTGACGTAGATGATGATGGACGTCAAGAGCTCCCTCATCACGAGGAAGGAAGTAAATCCCAGCGTCGCTTTAGGCATCATGTCGCAAATCTCATGGATGTGCTGCAAAGCAGAGCGAATCCCTTTGAAGAAAGTAGTGCTGATTTAGTTACATTAGACAACAGAGTGTGTGTTGATAAGTCCGCAGCATCATCTGTCCGCGTCCTAGAATCAAAAGGAGAAGAACAGTATAACCACTTTCGGAAGAATGTGCTGGACACGAATAACGTACTGTTTCAAGCTCCGATCAAGAAAAACAAATTCCTGTTGTTCCATGAGGAGAAAACTCTAAAAAAGACATCAGTTCAGAAGAAGGTGCAACACTTAAAACAACATACAGATTTGTATGGACAAGCATTCATTATGCTTGATAGCCGAGGTGGAAATCTGAAGGACTTTTTCCGTCACGAATCCTCCTCATCACCACCTGCACTGGCTTCTGAGGGGTCCATCAATTATTGCAACAAGTCAGATTTATTGGCATGCATTATAGAAGAAAGTACAAGTACCGGACTATCCGCGGATATGGAGCTCGTTGCACCAGATGATTATGGAGTCATCATTATTGATGGCGGTGCGCTGATCCACTCTCTTCCTGGCACAAGTGTCCAAGGCAAAACGTTTGCTGAATATTTCACCAAAGTTTTCTGTCCAAGAATCCAGCATGAGTTGAAAAGAGCAACGAGAGTGGATATTGTATGGGATCAGTATCGTGCAATGACAATAAAAGCGTCTACAAGAGAAAAGCGAGGAAAAGGCCCACGACAGCGAGTATCTAGTTCTGCCAAAGTACCAGGAAATTGGGAAAGCTTTTTGTCCAATGCTGAAAACAAGAAGGAACTCTTTTCATTCCTGTCCACAAGCATTGAGCAAACATCATTCCAAAATGGCAAACAGGTTTATATAACTTCTGGTGATCAAGTCCTGAATACAGCGAATGCACCGCCCATGGGACGATGCGATCATGAGGAGGCAGATACTCGTGTCCTGGTTCATCTTCTTCATGCCCTACAATATTTATCACTAGGAATGGTTTATAGTGGTGACACAGACGTTGTTGTAATACTTCTCTGTAACTTCCACCATCATGGCGGCAAATCCGGAGTCAGAAATCTGGATTTCCTTCAAAACTGGAAAGACAGTCAACATGATATTCCTCAACAACATAGCCTCAAGTCTGGGTGTGACAACGTGCAAAGCCTTGGCTCTCTTCCATTCTTTCACTGGGTCAGACAGCACGTCATCTTCAAATACAAAGGAAAGCGATTCTGTTTCAAGCGGAAAGATGTGGTTCCTTCCCTCTTGAGTGAGTTTGCGTCAATTGCTAGCAACCCGTTTATTACATCGCCGAAGCTAAAGGAAGTGGTGATTCACTTTGTTTGTAAAATGTACTCCAACGAACCTATCACTGGTGACACTAACGTTGACCATGTTCGGATGAAAGTTTTCTGTCACAAGACTCGGGATGTGGAAAGAATACCTCCAACAAGTGATGCGCTGAATCAACATCTGAAAAGAAGTGTTTTCCAGGCGAGCATCTGGACCACAGCGCACGAGCCCCTAGTAATAGTCCCAAGCCCAAGCAATCATGGATGGATGGAGCAAGATGGTCAACTGGTCCCCATATGGACCACATTGCCCCTCGCCAGGGATGTGTTCGACGTGAAATGCGCTTGCACAAAACCATGCTCGTTATGCAA
Organism: Nautilus pompilius; assembly: GCA_018389105.1. Lineage (NCBI taxonomy): Eukaryota > Metazoa > Mollusca > Cephalopoda > Nautilida > Nautilidae > Nautilus > Nautilus pompilius. The sequence goes on along the minus strand of JACATO010000086.1, from coordinate 125,829 downwards.
GTGCAAAAGGGCTAACTTGAAGTGTTCACGCTTATGCAAGTGCAAATGTCCTAACTAAATGTTGTAAAAATAATGAGAATGTGTATTGATTTTTAGTTGCACGTACCCAATCTATGAAATACCAGTAAGAACAATGAAAATATTCAGTTCGGTACGAGTTCATTTTATTTTTATATGCAGCTTACGTTCACATGTATTTAATTGTTAACATGTATATTTCTGCTACATCGTATTATAACATTTGTTGTGTATTTTATTGTTTTGAGGCAAATAAATATTTTAATATACTTAGAAATGGTTTTATTGAATTCCTTGACCATGAAAACCTATGTATAGACACCAATTTCATGTTTCTAGACCGAGATATTGACATTATTCGATTTTAATGGCGGCCATCTTGGAAAATGGCGGAAATGTGCGAAGAGTCCATGGGATCTTTGTCCACTCGGACCAAAATTGTTACTTAGACCCTAAGCTTCAACCTAATACCAAAAACTAAACTTTTGCAAAAACTTGAAGTGACTGATACCTCAGGCCCCCCACTATAGCCCCTGAGTCACATAGGGAATGCTGACCAGACCCCCCATGATGTTCAACCATCCCCACAACAGCACAGTGATCCCCATCGAGTCGAAGACCATCACCATGAAGATGACTGGCCACGAGAAGACCCGCTTCACAGTCATGCTTGGGTGTATGGCTGACGGAAGTAAACTCAGGTGATGCCTGTCCATTGCCATGGATGCAACCGAAGATGTCATCTTGTGGTATGAGCGGAGGGATGACGAGGCATTAAAAGCATCAGAGGGCAATGACAATGATATCTACTATAATGCAACTGCTACTGTGACTGATGAATAGTTCCTGCACTGGAGAGAAGAAGATATTCAGATGGGTTTTAAGCTAGATCTACATCATATCAATGCATGTCACTTATCCTGTATTATATTTATCAATTTCATCGAATTTCAATAAAATTGTGAAAAAAAATATTACTTGTGTTTTTGTTCGCTCATCTGGTAAAAAAGTTTGCGACATCTGATATCTTGTATAATACGCACCCAATTTTTAAAGGTTAATTTTTTTTTTTAAATGTATACAATACATTCTATGGTAGCTATTAAAACCTATTTTAGCAGAATTTCTATGTTACCATCATCAGGGCTACTTACAAAGACTTGATCATCAAAACAATTTTATTGTGTTGATCTTTTATTGTTGTCTAGGTGGTGAAGAACAATTCAGAATAACTTTCCTATTTCTATAAATAATGTATAACAAAACCCTTTTGTTCTCATTTTGATAATTTTTACAATCTCATGTATACCTTAGATCTTGCAAACAAAAAAACTCATCTTGATACTTACTTTCATTCTTCCATGGTAATAGGTTACATCCCTTTATTAATTACTTGAATAATGCAGCTGAGAAAAAGTTTTTTTTAAATCTTGAATGTTGTTTGTTTTGTATCAATAAGGGGAAGGAAATATTAGCATCATATATCTTGAATTCTAAATAAATTCTCTAAAACAGTTAGCAATTGGTTGCCACTGATATGTTAAGATTGTCTTCTAGACATCTGCTAATGTGTAGCAATTGTAAAGCTCAATTTCTCACTCATCCTGCACATGCATAACTTCCTCTCTGATGACTGACTATGTTGCTGTTGTGTTGGGTTAAGGATTCTTTACTGAAGAATGTGGACTCTGCAGTCAGAGATATATAGGGAAACATCTACAAGGGCAGTTGTTTCTTCAGTGACTGAGGTTAACTTGTGGCTCCAGGAGATGCTGCTTCCTTAGTTAGTGAATTTCTAAAATGTAAACAAACAAAAAAAAAAACAACAACCCATTAGTGGAATGGTATCAAATATTTTATTATAGAATGTGTAGAAAGTGGATCCATTTAGAAAAGATGCTAAAACCTTTGACATATCTTTTCTTTTTCACTTATTGGGCATGTTTTACTATTTTTCTTTTGGACACTAGTAAACATTTGTTTTCTTTTTTGTGTGGATTCAATCCTAACTAAGTACATATCCACTTGTATTGTGGATTTTGCATAGTAGACTAACAGCAGCTAATTCTGGACCTGGGTGTGGGGGGGGGATCTCAGTGCCTGTGTTCTTTTGGCTAACATTTTTTTCTGAGGCTCAGTCCTTTCTTTCCTCCATTGCTATAGAGTTGTTGTTCTTACTCCTAGTGGCAACAACAGTGGGGCCTTTGTATGCTCTTTTTCTGGGTCTGGCAAACATCTATAACTATGGTGCGTTCTTTAAATAACTGCCCCACAATGTACAATGCCACCCACCATTCTGCAGAATGACTTTTATTTGCAGCAGCAGACTAATTCTGTTGCAAATGAAATGAGAGAGAGATTACCACACCATGAAAATGCTACCTACATCCAGAACAGTATCAGCAACATTTCAGTGTGTAAAACTGACTCAGACATCTTAGGAACAGCATGATTGGTACTTGCCAAACAGAAAAAATGTACACAGATGCATACATTGCATATGTCTGCCTATGCCCATGTTTTTTTGTTTCCATGAAAGATGAGCCTTTCCTTCATTCTCCATTGGAATGAAATTGTATGTATATGTGAGACAGACTTAGTGCAAAAATACTGTGTGTGTGTGTGTGTGTGTGGAGAGAGAGAAGAGGTTTAGTGCATAGACAGGCTTAATGTAAGCATACTGTAAATGGGAAGAGACAGACTTACTGTAATAATATAAAAAAAGACAGGTTGAGTGCAAACGTACTAGTATGTAAACACAAACTTTTTTTTTAAAGTACTCATGTAATATGAATTATTTTAATTTAACTAGACAAATATTATATTAAGAAAGAAACTGTCATAATGTGAAAATATGAAATAGATTTCTCAATGTACAAACATTATTTTAAAATTATTATGGATTCTTTAAGGCATTAAAAAGACCTTTAATTATTCATCAAGATTTTTTGTCAGCTTTTGCTCTGTTAATGGATTTGTAATTTTTTTTAAAAAAATCTTAAAATATATAAGTAGTTAAAAAAAACTAAAACATTTTCCTCTAAATTCTTTATTTTTACTGGAATTAGTTAGGAATTATTTAAATAAAAACAATAAAAATGTATTTAGTTGATTGAATAAATATTTATCTTTGTAGTTTGAAATACTAAATATTCCTCTGTGAAACTAACTATCTAGGTAAATCCATTTATTAGCTGCTTCACAGGTAAATGAAGGAGAGATGAGGCTAAAATTATTTAGCTTTATGCAACTGCTTGGTACTCCAAATGCTAAAAATACATGACCAAACTCCAGAATCAGACTGTAATGCTTAGTGTAGATGTATAAAACTACCTACAACAGCTGAAGAACTGAGCTGACTGCACATTTTCATAACTGCTTCAAGTTAGTTAAGAAATCAGCCATGGAATCAGATTTATTTTAAAAGGGAAAGAATATGAAATGTTTTCTTTTGCCCACTTTATATTATTATTATTATTATATTTAAATTAACTTTAAAGGTTTGTCAATGAGATTTATTTTTCTGTTGCTTAAATTGGTAGTATGTAATCTGGATCAGATTTTTTAATTTACCAGTAATTTTGAAAACATTCCCACGATACATTATTATGAAAACTCATGATTAGGGGCTGAATGTTGATTACTTTCAGACATTTATCTGTCAAAATAAAAGGGCTGATGAAGCAAGTTTGTCTAAAACAAGAGAACCAGAAAAAAATTGCACTTGAAAAACTCAGTAAAAGAATTGGCCATGAAGATTGGCACTGTTTTACCAACTTCTACTTAGTCATGAGTTTTCATAGCTTCACATTATGGGAAGGTTTTCTAAATTGACGATAGAAATCACCCTGATTGCATACATAGTCACTTTAGTCTGGCTGGCTGTGCAACACTATTTATTTATGCTGAGATGGCGAGATAGTGTGATACGGCATAGATCAGAAGGTAATTTTAAAAGTTTTTTTTTTTAGTGTTGGCAGTTTTTTCATAAAGTTTACAAGTAACTATTGTACTCTGGTTTGGCTTACTGAACAGCATTGTTGTTTCCTTTTGATTCATGCTACTTCAAATTGGAAACACCATTGTCTAAAAAAAAACATCTTACAATAGTAACCTTTATTCATATTCCAATACTTTGTTAAATGCAATCAATTCTTAAGTTAGAAGAATATATGATTGAAGCTTCTATTTTATTAACGTATCTTTGTATTAAGGTACAAACCCTTGAATTACCATAAATGGTTGAGGTTTCCACTATGTGTCCTTGTTTTAACTTGCTAAGTAATCGTAATTAATTAGGTATTTTACTCAGTATTGGGTGGGTTTATTATGTGGATGATGTCAAATCACCAAATCTTTTTTTAACTTCACTGTTAATGAGCTATAGTATTAATCTTTTGGTTAAAAACTGACCAACTGCAGCTTTCTGAGTGAAAGCTAAATAATAGCCAGTGCATGAGAGAATACAGATAAGGAAAGAAATGAAAAAAAAAAATGTTTTTAAGGAATTGGCAGTATAGTACATAATATAAATAATTATCTATGTATGCTATTAACTGTACTGTATTAATGTATCTTTATCTTCATTATTAATAAATTATTAATTCAAAATAATTTATTTTTAAAAGAGTGATATGAAAATGAAAGTACTACAATCGATCTTTTTCCTCGGATCCATCAAATAAAAAAATTATTTTTTGTGTAAATAAAAGAAAAAGCACTGAAAACTTAAAATGCAAAATCTTTAAATGTTTCATTTCAACATATATATATATATATGTTTTGTTATTTTTTAAAGCTTTTTTTAAGAATGTCTTATTGACTTGCTGTTATTAAACTAAACCAGGTAAGTTTGTCAGAGCTAGTAAATCAACAAAAAGTGAACCTTTCCTATAGAATTCCTTTGAGACATAAGCAATAATTCCTATCTCAACTGGTGCATGATCTGCCACTTTGGTTTTATTAACTGCCAGCATACAATAATTATGGTGTACATTTGTTTTGGATATGTTGTCTAACCTGACTAAAATCCATCATCAGTACAAAACTTGACTTAAGCTACTGTTACTGTCATTTTCTGTAGCTTCACACTTGACAGATTGAGTGCAGCTTGTCACTGGATGTTTTCTTTAAATTAGGAAAACAAATACCTAGGCAAGCCACAAAATTCAAAAATCATCTAAGGAGTAGTTTGTCTTGAAGGAAAGATTAAACACAAGTGGTTTTTATTACATTTTGCTAATTAAAAATCCCTTTCACAAAGTAAGGATGAGAGATGAAGAATATGCTTATGTTTGCTCTTTTATTTTTGTTTCATCATGTATATGGTGATATTTTTATTGTACTTTAGAATTTTTATACAATTGGTCTTTATTCATTAATTATCTTTGGATAAGACTAAAATGGAGAACAGTATTGCCATTATTTTATAATTAAAGGTAGTTAGAAAACAATGTAAAATAAATCTTTTTGTGAAACTTTTAGTTGCACTTTCTTTTTATGACAAAAACTCAGTGATTAAGAAGTTGATATATGTTAAATGATTTGAAAAATCTTCCAGAAAAAGTTGACAGAGAATTTCTATGTACAAATTATAATGAAGTTGGATTTCATATAATTTCTAGCTATATAGCAGTATAACCCAAATTAAGTCCACTCTTGCACTGCTGATATTTGTTTGATGTGGGTGCTTCTTAAGTTTAAGTGGAATTTTATTAATAAAAATTTTTCTAGAATCTATGCAATACAAAATATTTGTTTGGAGTTTGAAATATTATTAAACCAGAGCTATTCATATAGTGGACATTGATTTTATGGAAGTTGTATAATACTTATGATTTCCTAACACTCATGGAAGAGAAGTTAATAATAAGAAAATGTATTCATTATTTTGTCATTGATAAATATAATACGTATTTTCAAATGTTTGTGTGTGTTTGTTACTTGTTCATGACCAAACCATCATATTTTTGGTGTAAGTACTTCAGAATCTGGGCAAGTTTTAAGCTACTGCGCATTGGCCTCGAAGGCTACCTTATAGATCACACTTAGTTCGCTGCACTCATTCAAAATCGGCAAGTTAGCAGCCTCAAATTATAATGAGAGTACCTCAAGATCAGAGGCAGGATCCAAGGATATCAGAGCCTGACCTCAAAGTCCAAAAAAGTCCACCTTTCAAGGGTCAGGGTTACTACAGTTTCATGGTACTGATTCAGTTCAGAGATGATCACAGATTTTAATTTTTCAACAGTTAACCTTGAAGGCCATGTGAAAGCCATCATCAGTGGGTTTTGATATCGTACATGAACTGAAAACTAGGAATAAATATTCATTTAGTAGTTTGCTACAGGTCTGTCATCATCTTTTAAGCCAGCCCACGTATTGGTCAGGTACTTTTTCAGATTCCTAAACAAGTCAGCTGAAACATAACCATTATGCAATTTTAAAAAGCCAATTTTCTTCTCATGATTCTTTTTTACAGAATAAAAATAAACTGGGCTCTTATGGAACAAAGTTAGATTTAAGTGTACAGCTTACGGAATGTTAAGAAATGTATCATTAGCATCAACTTAGCGTTCATTCAGTGATTGTGTATTTAAACAAATAAAATTTTTGTTTTTCAAATTGATATAAAACCTTTTTTTTTTTTTTTTTTTAATAAAAGCCATTTTTTCCTGTGCAGTGCCAGGTACCCCAGCTAGTTAATAGTAATACAGTATATATTAGTATGGAATTAGTTGTGCTTTAAAGCTTGATGATTAATTATAATGGGTTTATTTTTGTTTTCAAGCAGATTTATTAGAAAGTTGTTTCAGGGATAAAAGATAGAATATTTATTGCCCTCAGACTAGTTGTATCATGATAAAAAGCAAAATAATTCAGTTTTTTTTTTGTTGAAAGTTATAAAATATAAGCAAAGCAATGTTCTCAACATTGTTCTCAGTTATGAAAAATCATAATTGCTTTTGATCACAAAGTTCCTCTATCCAATTATCAATTATTACAATTAACCACAACACTGTTAGTATTTATAATGTATACATCAGTGCCTAAAGCTCTGTTTAAGTTTGCTAGATAAGGGATAGAGAGCTCTATTTTACAATGATTATTTATTTAAATTTGTTAATTAGTTTTCATTAATGGTTACTGATAAAGTTCTAAGCAAAAATTATTATTTATTTAGAGAATCCTAAGTAAATATTATTTTATAGATTGTACATTTCTGATATTGTAATTATATAGTTTAATTTAAGGTAGACATTTGTTTTCATAATTCATTGAACAAAGTTCGTAATAAATGGCTTTATCTTTAACTTGGTGACGATGTGTGTGGGTGTATATGACGTGATTTAGAGTTTTTACCTAAATGAGATCTACCCCTCAATTTACATAGAAGGGATAAATTTTTGTTTAAAACAAAGAATTCAGTGTGTGCATTTTCTGATTATAATATTTTCACTGTTTGACTGTTTTGTTAATTTCGAAAGGAAAAATTTCTTCAGAATTCTTACTGTATGTTTTTCACTGACCTTTTTTAATTCCCTGTTTTAATGATCAAGAAAAAGCTTTAAATGTCCAATGACTGTAGGATATTGATTATTTAGACTCAGGTTCTTGATAAAAGTCCCCCTACATAACAGAAAATGCTAAAAACGATGATGAACAAATAAAACATGACACTTCGAAAGTGTGGTTATAAATTGAAGCGTCTTCTGTAGATAGAGAAATTTCTGGAGATGAGCCACAGGGTTGGTTGGTTTTCTTTTTTTCATACATGTTTTTTTTGTGTGAGCAAAATAAGGTATCATGTATAAATTTAATGTAGAAGGAATAAAAAAGCTGAGTCATTTCTCAAGCGAATAAATGTGTAGACTTGAATCTGGAAGACCCAGCTCAGACGGCGATCTTTCCCCCCCCCAATGTTCCTTTAGGGGTGAGCAGCCGTATTTATTTGGCCATGAAGACAGATTGCGTGGGATTTTGAACAAAAATCTTAAGTTATGCTTCTTTCCAGTGTGTGCGAGATAAGTGTTTATTCATTTAGAAAATAAAAAAACACAACAGTAGAGAAGCCATCTAAATAGTATCTTAGCAGAAGAACCAGTTGTTTTAATAACAAATATAGTATCAGCTCTGAGCCTGTTTAGATTTATTTTTCTTTCAGCGTGCTACACATTTTGAGGCGACTGTCTGGAGGGAACAGTAACAGGATTTACATGTTCTTCACATATAATTATCTTATTTAAGCATTCTCCTCTGATATCTTGAAGTTTAATATGGTCATGCCAGCTGATATTATGAACATTGCAGCAGGAGGTAGAAAGGTCAACCAGTATTTTGTTTAAGGAAAATTATATTTTCTTTTTTTTACTTCATTTACAAACCATCCCACTACAGTTAAATGGCAGACATGAATGAAATGTGCTAATTTTTAGGGTTAGCAGACAATCTCTAGCTGCTAGAATCGTGGATCGAGCTAAAGGCGCTAGCTGAACCAGGGTTTAGCCTTACTTAACACTTTATATGGGAAACGAGGGGAAAAAAAGTTTAATGAAACTAGTTTATCTAATTATTCTGGCTGTTTCTCAGCTTCATAAGATTTATTTGATATGTAGGCTGGATGGGATCTTTACAAACTGTAATCTCGTTTTTGCTTGTCACAAAGTCCTGCTTAATTAAGAGCTGCTGGTGTTATGTCACTGTACTGTCCTCGGATAATCGACACGTACCGATTTAATTTTCTTAAATGGACTTGACAGCAGAAGACTAGTGATGAGGAGGAGGAATAATGAGAATGTATTGATCTCTGCATGATGATTCACTCATACACTAAATGAGAAAAGTACAGAAAATTGTCATTTCTTTTTTGTAATTAACTCATAAAAACAATAACTGTCTGGTAAAATGATAAGATTTTTTCTTTGCCTTAGCTTTCATCTATTATTTTTTGTGAAATATGTTTTACCTTTTTATACTTTTCTTAAAAATGAATTTTAAAGAAACAAAAAAGCTTCTGAACCCTGTCACAGTCTAAGCTATCGTCCTGAGATTTTAAACAAGTAATCTCTTCAGAAAAAAGGTACAGATTTTGTTTTTTGTTTTTGTTGTTGTTTTTAATAGTTAAAAAAAAATTACTTTGTAAAATTCTAAATGTAGATTTGATTTATTTGAAATGAGTTAATATTCTTTGTTTATCTAATGTGCCATGGAATCTGAAGGTTTACTTACATTGGTTTAGCAGTGTGGACAACCAGAAAAGCTTTGGGTAGTAATGACTTGATATTGTGGTCTCCTTTTCTTTTTTAAATTTATTTTCACAGTTGGCAGTAATATGTTTAGTTTAATTTGTTTGTTTAGGAATAAACAAGAAATTCTTTTCAACTATAGCTCTAATTCTACATTTAAAAACTTTAAGAGCAGCTTTCATCATTAGTTAAAACTTACCTTAAATAAACACACAAGTATTAATTTACTCTGTAACTGAAAAACAATGTTTATAATAACTTTCAAATCCCAACAGCTACAGTGGATTTCAACTTCACATGCTTTTCAAACATGTATGCGTTATACCAAAGCTCTTTTACAAGAAGATTGCAGATTGCAAATAACATTTTGTAATTCATACTTCTGTATTACAGCATTCAGTTGGGCTCATTACAATCTAGTCTCTTTTCAAGTGTTTGAAGTTTCAATATTAAAATAGTTCCTTTTTTCCTATATGCATATTGAATAATTTATGGTCAGGAATGTTACCACAGAGAGAAAATCATAACTAGTAGTGATGTATGTTAAAACATTGCTTTTTCTTTGAAATGTAGTGCAGTAATATAATAATAATAATAAATATGTAGCTTGGAAATTAATTTTCTTATATATAACTCTTGTAATCACTTGGATTCTCCATAATTTGAATTAGGATTATAGCACCTGCCACTTAACAATTGATAAAGCAGCAAGGATTGTCAGGTGGCAGGTGCCATAATCAGGAGTTTTAACCACAGAGAATCCAAATGATTGCACAAATTCTTTGAAAGAAAATTAATACTCATTTAAATACCCATAGGAATAAAAACTGATCTTAATCTGTAACATGTTCTAATGGAATATAGTTAATAGAAAATAATCTGCATGATGTCACATTTGAAGGAAGAAGTAAATTAATACTAATGCAGCATAGGTGTTAATTATGACAATTATTTCTTAAAAAATTAGAATAAGATTACAGTTCCAGAAAAGAGCAGTCAGAACCGATATATCAGGATAGATTATTAATAAATGAAAAAAAAAACAAATGCTTTGTTGTAAATGATGCATTACATGCAGTAAGACACAATTTTTTCTAACAGATTGATTTATAATAACCTCATGGGATATAACTTATATGATGGTTGTTTTGCTTTTTCATGAGAAATTCAGTAGTTGTGGCAAAAATTAAGTGAATGTAAACTCTGATCTTAAACCTGCACTTGTAATATATTCTCATTAGTTATATCATTGCTTTATTTGAAAAAGCTGACCGACTTGTACTGAAATCTCTTATACTGTTTTATTCTTGCTCTTGAATTAATAGAAAGTTAATAGTTAAAAATTTTAATAATAGTATCTTTAGTTATCTGTAAACAGTACATATTGGATATTCTCCGTGAATATCAAACTATATGTAGCCTGCTATAGCTTGATAGGCTTAGTTAGATAGATAGATCTTTCTAATAGAAAGAAAGTATATGACTAAAGAATAATACATTATTTTTATACAGATCTTAAAAATTATTTTTATTTATTAATTTTTAAAAAAGGTTATTTTAGAAATACAGTACTTGGTTGAATAATGCTGTAATTTAGTTTAAGAGTTCCCCCTCAGAGAATGGTCAGTAGTATGATCTTAAAATTTATGAATGTAATCACTGTTAACTTCACTTGCTAATAATTTATATCTTTTATTATTAACTTTATTACTGAAAACATTTTCTGATTTCTAACTGTGCTGTACTAATTTATAATTATAGTATTGGTAACTGTAGAGAGTCAGAAAAATTTGCCCATGTCTGGGTATACAAACCTTATAGTGTATAAAATTCAGACTGGGTCAGCATAATATTTTTTAATCATTGAGTATACAGTACAACCTTTTTTATTTGGGGGACTGAGGGTGTAGTAGATAAACAATACATCTAGTTAATGGATATTGCATAGGTTGCATTATGAAGCATAAAAACAAATAAGTACATATTTTCTGTACTGTTTATAAAAGCACTGTGTTGTATGTTTTATAGGCATGTAATTGTTAGAAAGAAATAAAAATAAAGCTTGTACTATATTTACTAATAAATCTTCTATGTATCTGCTTCCAAAATGAAGATTTATGTAGGTTGTAGATGAATTATGTACTATCTGGGGTAGCCAAAGTCAAAGCAACAGGAACTGAGACATCTGAATCAAGTGTAGACACTCATCATGCAGGATATTTATTACTGATGGTAAGATTTATCGATTCTTGCTTTGTATCATCAATAGGGGAATCAGTGATGGAGTTGGTGTTACTGTAAATTGCTGAACATTGTAAGCCTTCTGGAATAGTGCTACCAATGTGGTTTACTTTATACAGTTAGGCAGGCTTCTCCTTTATAAGTTTGTCTTGTATTTGGTACATCTGCATAAATTTCTGTTGTACAATGTAAGATTTTTTTCTTCAGGAAATTAATCAAATGGGCAAAGGTAACTATTCCTAGTCATTTTTTATAGTGAAATCTCTTGCTCATCCTCATCATCACTGTCATCAATTCCTACAGTTTTTGGTTTCAGGTTAGTTAATGATTTCTGAATTTGTTTGAGTTTGATTAACTGGAGCTTTGACATCACAAACAATCCATTTCTCAATGTCATCTTCATTCAGGTGAGGACACCATCACTCAGTCATCAGTCCAGCAACATCTGAATTTTCCTGTGATGTGTTGAATGTTTTGAAATCACTACTAGCATTATCATCATCAACCTCAGAGAACATCATAGCAAGCCACATATTGTGCTATGCATGCTTAAGAGTACCAGGCAGAACAGCATCCCAAGCATGAGCTACACACCAAACTATGTCCTTTATGGTGAATTCTTCTTTGTAGTCATCAGGTCCATCATGACTGACATGTTTTGGCATAAATTCTCTATGATAGTGGCATTTCATATTCCTGATAATTCCCTGATCCACTGGCTGAATGAGGTAAATGCAATTAGGTGGCAAAATCGTGTGAGGAAGCAGCAACACAATTTTGCAGTTTTCTGGAAGCCCAATTTTTCAGCATTGTTTCCTGATTTTAACAACAAAATGATTGTCAAATCAGTCACTTGTAAGTTCCTGGGTAATTCAAAATTGTTTGTTGGACTGGTAAATTACAGGGAAAACTTTATCACCCTTGAAAACATGAGGTTAAGCACTTTTAATTGTCACAAGCAGCTTGCACTTGTGTGTGCCAGCCACAGCACATGTCAAAATAGTAAGTCTCTCTGATGGTTTAGCCACAGATATTGATTTCTTATCATTGCAAATAAGTGTTTTGTGGCATCTTCAGCATTGTAAATTATCTTGGCTGTAAGGCCATTTTCTGTTACCGACTGGGAAAAATCATTGACATATTTTTTGACAGCCTGATGGTCAGCTGATAACTATTTTACTGCTCTCTGTAAGATGATAAATAATACCATGGTGATTCCTAAATTTTGGCAGCCATTCACTAGAGTAATTGCAGTCATCTTCAATTTTAATTTTACTCTGATATGCCTTGACCTTCTCCATCAGCATTGGCCCAGATAAAGGTGCACCTTGGCACTGCCATTGCTGAAACCGCTCATACAAAACATTGTATAAATCACTACTTGGTGGGCCACACAACATTTTGCATTTAGCCATTTTTTTAACTAAATAACTCTTTCATGTAATACTTTAGAATCTTGTCTCTTACATCCCTCAAGTCATAGATGGTTGAATGCCCATTATTATAGTCTTCTCTGAGCTGCACATTAAGTTTTTTTCAATAACTCCACTTTTACTGGATGCTTAACACATTCCTTTTGCTGTTTTGTGTTACCACTGGATTTTCCAGCACACATGCTGCAATTACTAGCACCCATAATAGGGTGCAAAATAATTAAGAAAATGCACTGCTTGCCTGACATACAACTTTTAAACAACCAGTACAAGTCTACTACTAATTGCAGCACTGTATGGTGGAGTGGAGACTATCAGTGTCATAGTGAAAACTGATGCTTGCTTTACTTGAATTTTCTGTCATGATTTTTCCAACATTTGCCATTTGTTTGAAACAGTTTGAAGCAGATGAAAAAGTTGTCAAATGACTAAGAGGGCTTGGCATGGGAAACTAGAGCAAAATGAGCATGTATTGGTGTCATTTCATTGATTGGTGCAGTTTTTACTCTGACACTGGAACTATGGTGGCAATTCCAAATGATGGATAATTTTTTTTGATAATTGAGGCCATGATATTTTCCAGATAAAGAGATTATACTGTATTCAAAATGACATGGAGGCATTCTTGTTATTAACCTCTGCTGAATTCTCTTTAATTAATCAGTTTTTGTATTTCAAACAAAAATTTCACTCTTGCACATCATATTTGAGATGTGGGCAAAGCAAGGATTTATATGACAAATAAAACTACTAAAACTTTTATGTTTGACATCGCTGTTATCTGTTTGCTCTGTTTGTGGCTGAAATCCACTGCTTTTCATATTTGAGATTTTAGTTAACAACTATCACTAGATTCTTTTCTGAAACTACATTTTCCAGTTTAGTGTCACCAATATAATGATTATGATTAATCTGTTTCTTTAATGTTTTTTAGCACTAAATTTTAATTGTTACTTATCTGGCCAATCTAATAAATTATGAAATTTATCTATAAAGTATTTTTGTATCCTTTTCCACCATTAACACTAGCATATATTTTAGTATTAAATGCAATTATTTGAATATTTACACTTACTAATCATTACCTTTTATGTGAATCAAAAACAATAGTGGACCCAAATAAAAGCTGTGGCATGCCACTAGATTTGATGATTATGATACCTTCTCCATTCAGAGATACCAGAAGCACACAATTTTTTTAAGGAGAACCAGGAAATGAAGATGGATAGATTACATTTTGTTGACATTATAAAACAAGTCATTTGTCAATCAGTGTATTTCTGAAACTTGTAGTACATCAAAATGAATAATGGCATAATACAATTCACTGTATGGGTACACATTACAATAATTCTAGCTGAAATATTAGCAATTCTTAGGGAAAATTAAGAAATTCCATGTTCTTTATGCATCATTGTCTGTTTTCTAGGTAGTTTTCTAACTATAGTATAAGTGTTCTTTCTATCTCCTTAACTGTTTTTATTTGTCTTTTATGTGCAACTTTATCAAAAGCCTCACTGAAGTCTAAAGAAGCAATATCAACTTATTTTTCTCCACTGAATAATTTGGTTAAGGTTCAAAAATTCTTGAAGATTTTGGTTATGAAAAAGAAAGAAAAGAACAACAATCAATTTCAGGGAGGAGAAAGCAAAAGAATATTTTTATGAAAAAATCATAGAAGTTAAAATGGTTGGATAATAAAAATATAGGTTTAATATATGAAAGAATTTCTGTTTTGGACTTCAGGCACTGGACATAGAAATTCAGTTCAAAAGAAGAATACCACAGAAATGAATATGGAATCATGAAGAATTTAAAACATATTTATCTGTAGTTTTTAAAAGTTTTTTTCTATACATTCTAGAATAAAGTCTGTTAAATTATGGGGAATTTTTCAAGAAGAAAGAATTCTTTTAATAACAGTAAGTGAGAAAAAACCTAACATTTTTATTTACCCCATGGAATAAAAAACTCTATGTGTTATTTCATGGAACTATTAAGAATTATTTTGAACGGTTTGTTTAATGTCTACTTTGGTTCATTAACTGATCATGAATAAACCAAGAATTCCTGTGAACAATTTCATGACTACATTTTTTAGAATTCTTTCCCAAATTGATCCAAAATTTTCACATATTCTTTAGTTAATCATGAGCATTAAATGTAAATATTCCTGGTTTGCAGGTCACAACGTCCTAGGAAGTAATAAGCATTTAGCTCTACTCAGCCCTGGCACAAGTTGGACTTAGAGAAATAATTGCTTTAAAAATTTATAATCTCAAATATTATATCATCTCATTCTATTCTTTCTTTCCTTTGTGTTCCATGAATTTATTAAACACTGTATTTTCAAGAAACAAATTAGTCTTTAGCACCCGCTTCACTTCTTATAACCACTGAGATCTCCGTGTAAGTAAACTGGAGATTTTTATACAAAATAAGATTACTGTAATTTTTAATAATTCTGTATGTTTTATTGTTCGTTTTTCTTTTTAAAATTTTAGGTATGGCAACTATTGCTGAAGTTAGACATGCAGAGAGATACAATTATCTAACAGACTGTATCATTTTCACTTATTTTAATATAATTTGCCTATGGCTGATATTTTATTAATCTATTCTGAAATCTGAATTAGTAACTCATCCGTGAACAATACTAATTTTTATGCAAACAGGCTTCATGGCTCAAACCACTTAGATGTTTCAATAATGATTGCATTACTTCCACTAAGTTTATTTTTAATTAGACTTCAAAGCCAAAAGAAAGAGAATGAAAAATTTGTGTTTTTTTCTTTGGATTTAGTGTCTCTCAAAGAGAATATGAGAGATCTCTTTCTGAAAAATGGAGGGGTAGTTTCTGCCGAGGTTTGTGTTTTATGATCTGTGACCATCAAATCTTGCTGGAACAAGAGAAAGCTGTTATATGAGTGTGCACAATGAACCTTCACTCACACCTCTGGGGCAGCCAACCTTTGATGAAGATAATAAAGCAGTAATTACAAAGCAGCGAACAAGTAAATTCAATTTCCTGTCTGCTGCTGCAGGGCTATTTGTCTGTTGTTCCACTAGGTGGTGTGTGTATGCAAAATTGTGACAGAAAACAGCACAACTTAGCACTGTTGCAGTTTACAATACAGTGCATTAACTAGGCTACTGAATAATACAATCAGAAATTTTAAATAAGTAAAATATATATACAAACAGCAGCTTTAACATGTATATAGCTTTGAACTTAGCATACAATTAATCATTTTCATTCTATACAGGTCATACCTATACTTTCTATTATTAGTGTTATTTTCTTTTGAATATTCTTAAATAAGTAATTAATGATATTATTAACAATTTATAATAGTTGATAATTTTCAAGAATGGTGAACTGAGAGCAAATTCATGGATTCAGGATTGTTTATTTATAAGAGTCAGGGGTCAATAATGGGCAAAGTTAGGTCCCATTCCAATTTAGAGCATCACCTATTTGACTGCTTGGAGACTTGAAGCTAGAAAATTCACAGAGTTTGTTTAATATGGTTCTTCATCCCAGCATTTTTGAGGCAACAGGAATGGAGGTGATGGATTTCATTCACTTGCACAAATCTATTTTCTGGAAAACATTACAAAAAGAAGCAACATTAAATCAGAAAATGTGATTAAAAACATTTGTAGAAGATAAAATTGTTGCGCTTTGCAGATGAAGATTAATGAACATTAAGATCTTTAGATGAAAAGTACATATTTTAAAAAAAAAGATGGTGCACAATGTATTTTTTGTTGAAGTTCCATAATGTGTACTAATTTTGGGAGGCTGCTGATGACTGGTATCCTTGGCAGAAGCAGTGCCAAATCAATAGCTGCTCTGATATTGGAAGATTAATTGCAATGCTGAGGAAGTGTGTTTCACATTTTAGTAACCTAAATTGGCTCATTCAGTTAAGCAATATGTAATTAAATTTATAATTTACATATTTCACAATGCTTTAAAACCTAACAATAATCATAAACAATTCATAAATATTTCTGAATTATTCATCTTCATTTCTTTCCTAAATGGCTTTTCTGACTACTGAATTCTTTGAAATTTTCTGTTCAAATCTTTACAGGTCAGTTTTTTTCTTTTGTATTTTTTTTCCTTAATCAGATAACAGATAAAAGAGGACTTTTGTGGGTGTTTGAAACAGCTGGAGACAAAGTAAAGTTTTTGTTTGTGATTCAGGCTCAGTGGGTCCAGGTTGTGTTGGCATGATTTCACTTACTATTGCTATTCAGGAGAGTTCTGTAGGATACTCTCAAATCAGAGTTCGTTTTATACAGTCATGGGGCACCTGAACTACTAATACAGTTTCAGTTTCTGTTTAGCGATGACTTAAAGGGCAACATTGCATGAAGCTCTACAGCTCAACTCATTAAATTTTTCCTCTCAGATTTTTTTTTCAAATTTAAATCTTTTAATAATGAAAAATGGTTGAGAAATTTGAAAAAAATTACATCATTTGGTGAAACAGACCTGCAACTATTATAATGACATGGATTTGAATTTTTAGGCTTTCATGAGTACTGGCTATCCACATCGTTTACTTATTACTATTGTACAACTAGGAATTTGAAAATGGCATCCTTTTAAAACCAGTCTTAGGGAATGTAGTTTATATCAACATTAAAGTAATTTTTATTGGATTTATAACAGCTTTTTGCAATAGTAGTTGTTTTAGGGGTGGTGATTTAGCTGAAAGTTCTTGAACTAATAAAGATGAGGAAGAAATTGTACCTAGCATTTCCTACTCCCTGATACCTGAACAGTATTGGATGATGCCTGATTTTCTAACTGCTGTACCAAATAGCTAGTTTGCATAGAATGTTATATTGGTTTTATTTCAATGACCACATGGCTATACTAACACTATAAACCTAAATGTCACAAAATGTTTCATGCACATTGTAATTACAAATCAGTTTGTTCTATGATATCATCCATTACAAAATTGTTAAAGTTTCTTGATAATCAGTAAATCCTCAACCATACCACTTGGATAGAAAGAAAAAAACTCAATGTATTTACTCAAACAGAATTCATTTAGGTTTAAATATTATTTTATACTTTTCACTGCATCTATTCTTTATCATAAACTATCTATATAAACAACACACTCATTACTGAAAAAAGCCTTTCCATTTATGTTGCTTATTTAGACTTTATAAGGGTTTTGATAAAGTTTCTTTAAAAGACTGATAGAAAACACTAAGGTGTGTGTGTGTGTGATACATGTTTACTATGGATAGAAAATGTGATTATCCAAAGTCTTTAATGGTGTGTTGCAGGGTTCATTTTTGGGTTTGCTATTGTTTTTGATTTATACAAATGATACTGATAGTGTAGTACAGCAAGTCCTTGGGTTACATAATGCTTAACATACATAAATTTGAGGATACATAAAAGCCCACTGAAAAATATCAGAGAATTTTGAGCTGCTAAATTCTTTATGGACATGCAAATTAATGTACTACTTGTAATTGCGCAGTGGTGGAGGGTGCCATGCAGTCCCCACGTTCCTCTTGTACTGCATCATCTTTGTATCTCAGTCTCACGTGTTTATCTGCATCTCAAGTGTTGGTGATCTGCAAGCCTCTGCTTTGCATAAGGTTTTAGTGTGACTTTGCCGTAACGTGAAAGGTACTAGTACATTGAAGAAGTGTAAAATGATTACACTAGAGGAAAAAGAGGACATTATTAACAAATATGACGGTAGACTTGGTTTAACTGCCATTGAACATACTGTGGGGATGCCTTTGTTAATAATGAACACAATTGTGAAAGATAAGGAGAGAATAAAAGAGCATACGAAAGGATCTGCCCCCAATGAAAGCAACACTTTGGCTTCATTGAGGAAATGGAAAAATTAACAATTTCGTGGATTGAAGATCCACCACTCAACCTCAAGCTTATCCAGGAAAAAGCCAAGAGTCTCTACGAAGACTTAGAAGTGAAAAAAGGTGTAACTGAGGGTTCCATTGTGGAAAGTCATGGATGGTTTAATTGGTACAATGTTCATGCAAACCTGCATAATATGAAAGTTAGTGGTGAGAATGCTATTGCTGAAGAAGATGCAACCAAAGAATTTTCTATTATGTTGGCTGAGATTATTGATTAGGGAGGGTATTGGCCTGAACAAGTGATTAATGTTGATGAGACGGGACTATTTTGGAACAAAATTTCAGAACGGACATACATTGGGAAGAATGAGAAGATGATGCCTGGTTTTAAGGCAGCAAAGGACCGCTTTATGTTGATGTTTGGGGGCAATGTGGATGGTGATCTCAAGCTCAAGCCTCTGCTAGTTTACCACGCCGAGAATACACAGCTCTTCCAGGGCATCCGTAAAGGTTCCCTTCCTGTGATTTGGAAGTCCAGAGACAGTGCCTAGGTGAAAAGGCGCACACATTCAAAGTGGTTCTTGGATCACCTGATTCCTGAGTTGAAGGAAAATTGCAGGGAAAAGAACATTTCCTTCGAGATACTGCTCATCTTCATTAATTCCCTTGGTTACCCACCAACCCTCAATGATTACCATCTGGACATCAAGGTGGTGTACATTCCTGTAAACACTAATTCCATTTTGTAGCCAATGAATCAGCAGGTCATCGCAACTAATGCCTACTACCTCCACTGCACATTTTCCCAGGCTATGAAGAGGAAGACGCTGAGGGTGTTATGGAGGGGCTAAAATATCCTTCATGCTGCCAGGAACATTGCAGCAGCGTGGGACGAGGTCAAGGCAATTAAAATGAACAGCGTCTGGATGAAAGCCTGCCCTCAGTTCATCCATGACTTCAAGAGCATTACGGACATTGTTGACAAAGTGTCCATAAAAAGTCATCGACTTGGCTCATCACCTCCGGCTGCAGGTGGAGGCTGCTGATGTGGCAACGTTACTCAAGAGCCATTCACAGGAGCTCTCGAATGAAGACCTGATAAAATTGGAGGCCTAGAAGGAACACCGTGAAGAAGACCTTTCTGACGAAGAACATCTGAAAGAAGTTTATGATGAAGGGGTTAGCTGATACCTTGTGGTTGGTTGATGCTGGACTGGCTGCTCTTGAGGAGATGGATACAATGTGAAAAGACTGGGTAAACTTAGCGGGATAATTCAAGATGGATTATCCTGCTACAAAATCATTTATGAAGAAAAGAAGCAGACAGCCATTCAATCAATCCTCGACGTTGTCTTTAGCAAGGTCGATAAACCTTCTAGTACTTCCTCTGAAGTACCTGAAGCGTCAACTTCCGCCACTCCAACTCCTTCATCTCATCAGTCACTTTCTCCCGATCGTCAGCACCTCATATACCTGAGCCCATAACTTCTGAGCCCCATGATCCTTGGAAACCACCTCTTCTCCTCCTACCACTCCAATGTAATGGAGGCACCTCATTAACCTCCAAGTCACTTCACATAAGCAATCCAACATCAGGAATTAAGGGGGAAATGTCCAATTAATTACTGTATTAATCCTTTTTTAAAAATTCAGGTTAAAGTATTATAGTATTTTTAATCTGCATATATTATTCAGGTGTACAGTACTGCGGTATGAAATCTGACTTATGTAAAAGTTGACTTATGTAAGGGTCTCTGGAACAAACCTTACGCAACTTGGGGAGTGTCTGTATATGCTAATATTGAAAAGTATTCTGATAATACTAAAGTATATGTACTTAATACTGAAAAGGGATAGAAATACCTTTTCAGGTAAATTTGATAATTTATTATATTGGAAAAATAAGTAGAAAATGGAATTTAATGTTGAGTAATGTTGAATTATCTAAACAGTTTGAGAACATTGTTTCAGAAAACCATCTATGGGTGACTGTTAACCAAAATTTTTAATATAAAGAGCATTGTATTTCAGCAGCAAACAAAACAAATATAATGTTGGAAATAATTAATTGGAGGATCAAACATGAAAATAAAAAGTTTAGTTTGAGAAGGAATATTGATTTATTAGAGAGTTCAGCATAGGTTTACTAGAAGGTTTTTAGGTTTTAAACATTTGGAATACACTGAATGATTAAAAAATATTAGGTATACCAAGTTTGAAATTTAGACATAATGTTGGTTTTAAAAATAATCAGAGATTTTGAACATGTGGACAGGGAAAGATTTTTTACTTTTCTCTGCAGTTAATAGGAGTCATAATTACAAATTATGCACAATTTTATTAAATATCAGGGATTAAAAAAATTAAAGTAATAATTTATTGCACTCTAACAATTTTATCAGGAAATGGAGTTAATTGTGATAGTATTAATCTTTTTGAAAATCTTGTTGATGGCCATTTATTATATCTGGGTTCCCTTACATAAGCTATGATGACTTCTTGCTTTCTTGTAACCGCTAATCTAAATGTTTATGCTGCATTCTTGCTTCTTTTTTCTTTGTTTTATACCTGCTTATTAGTCATTTTTGATTTGAGACCTACAGCTATTGATGGACTTGATTAGCCAATAAATGAGGAGCTTCTAGTGTTTGAGCAAGCCTGTCTCTTTATTGTCATTATTATGTCTATTCCCAAAACCAACTATGACCTTCCAGGAAATGCCTTTACTAACACCAGTGGTTAAAATTCAAGATCAAAACATCTAGTGTGGGGGGAAAAGAAGAAAAAGTGTTTACCATTAACTTGTTTTTTGATTATGTAGCCTCATATAAAACTGAATTGAATCTAAATTAGTTCACAGTAGTTAACTTTTATCGTTTCTCAATTATCAGCACCTGTTTCAGATTTTGTGCACACCACTCGCTTTAAGCATAAATCACTTTTATTTCTTTAATGGATAGAAAGGGATACTGATATTCTTAGTCATTCATCAGTTTGGTAATGCAACATAAGAAAAATCATAATAGAAAGACAAGAGCCAGAATTTGAACAGTTACCACAGTAAGTCTGACACAATCGAACCACACTCCCATAGGCTAATGCCAATAGGGCCTGCAACTAAAAGACTCAGACCATGACACCTGTGGCAGCACGCCACAAGGACTGGACAGTGATTTTGGCCGGATGCATACTAGTTAGCTTGGCTTTAGGCCAACTTTGGCACCAACAAGTTGGTGCATGGGGCTATATGCCCAATGAGAGATTTACGAAGGCAGGCCAGGCCGCCTTGCATAAAATGAGGGGGTTGTTACATTGAGGGCGGGCACAACTGACTCAGTGGGTGGGCCCAGACCCACAATGCCCGCCCATGCTGCCGGGTGTGGTTCAGCCATTCTTGTCAGGGTACATAAGAAGTTTTGATCAGAAATGTTGATGTGGTAAGCTTTGGCATTCTGTTTTTAAAGACCAAAGCATCCAGGATATACTAACAACAAAAACATGCCCCCAATTGTAACTTCACCACCAGAGCCCTGGATATTTGGGACTGCACAAGAGGGGTCAAGTGATTCATGTGGCTTTCTCCAAATCTGTTTTCTTTTATCTCTGCATAAAGAGTGAAACATGACTTGTCAAAGCACATCACATTTTGCCAGCCCACTTTACATAATTTTAGGCATCTTTTCATGTCGTAACTGATCAGTGGTTTAAGCAGTGTTATTCCTACTACTGTAGTCCATTTGTTGCAACATTCTTCCTCAGGTATGACTAGAAATGTATGTTGATTGCCCTGCATTGAATGTCTCTGTCAGTTGGTCTATTATTTGATGATGATTGGATTTTGCTATTTTGTCTAACTGCCTTTCTTATCTTTGTTGCTACATTTGCAGCTGCAATTTTTCCTTGCAGCAGAAATTTTCTTTACCTTTTGCCATTGCTGATAAACTTGGATGACTAATGTCTTGGAACAGCCTTTCAGCAAAACTGTCTTGGTCACTGTGGCATCTGCTAGACATGCACCTACCTTTATGCCTCTTTTGAACTCTGTGCTGTTTTAGCCCTTTCCCTTTTTCTTAGATTGACTGCAAATGTGCTTATCCAAGTCCATAGCATGTGGTCAACCCATTTTGTATTTGTAGCTCAGTCAGGTCCAAGCCTGCAAAGGTAAATGGGCCCTAATAAAGTGGCCGACAGTAGATATTTTCATAATACTGTTCCTTTCACTCTTCTAGTTGTGATATAGTATTTGTTCTTAAAATTGTTATATAAAGACTATTTTTGGGTATTGAATTAACTGATAGTAGTTAGTCATGTGCGAGTTCTTGTTGGAGTCATGCTGTGTTTCATGATGTTTCAGCTCCCTAGGGAGTTTTTATTATTTTTTTTTACAGGTGCATCAGTTTCCTTATTAAATGGCTCTTGTAGGGTCTTTTTCCACAGTCATATCTTTGTAACGTCATCCTGAATTAGGCATAATCTTCACTACTTAGCAGTTTAGTATCTTTTCAACATATTTAATTACTGCAGCTGACCTTTCTCACCTTTGTGAAAAAATATTAGCTCTGTGTATACCAATGTGATAGGTTTAGTTTGTCTTTTTAAATTTCTCTTCCATTAGTACACTGGTATACGATCATCTTGTTTTCCTCTTCCTGAACCTTTTAATTACTATCATACCTTAAAAAAACAAACAAAAATTGTCACAAATTGTTCAGATGCATAAGTATGGCTATTGATAAAATCTCTTAAAAAAAAAAAAAAAAACTATTTCTGTAACTGAAAAGCAGTTAAGGTGAGATCAATTATATAACACTAAAACACTAACTTAGTTGGCAGGAAAAGCTTGCTGGCTTTGATTTATATAAAACTTGATTCTCTATAAACCAAAGGAACAGTGGCAAGAATTACCATAAAAAGATGAAAAATATTAATTACATTGGTTACAAATAGGATTTAAATTTTAGATCTACTGTTTCTGTTTTTTTTCTAACTAAATTCATAGAACTTGTTATTGCGATCAATTCTACAATAATGGAGACAGCACAGTACCAAATGAATGCATGGATCAATAAAAAGCATTAATTTGGTATTGAACTATGGTTCTTTGCTTGGTAATTCATAATATAGGAACATAAATAGGATTGGGAAAAAGGGAACAGGAAGTCAGATATCTAAAAATGCCCACCCACAAGCAGGAGCCTTTGATCACATTGCCAAGGTTACTGACAGCAAAAAAGGATCAATGACAGACTCACCAACTTTCCTCAATCATGGCAGTGTTTTCAGAGCTACTGCTGAAAAGCTGCACAATTGCAGAATGAAGTTAGGTTATTTTTTTAGTCCTAATTCAAGATATAGCCTCATCTCCGAACCTCTCCAAAATAAAATTCTTTCTCACATAGTAGGAGATTGTGCTTTATTGCAGGTAACAGAATTATTTAACTTTTCTTCTTATTGTTTGCTTCAGTTTGTTATTATCTTAAATCCTTGCATACATGAATAGGGAAACTAAAATGCATCATTCAACAACAGAACTAATTAGAGTAAATATATTTTTACATCCAATTACTCAGTTACCTAGATGTATTAGTATGTTTCCAGATATTATTTGGGAATATACTAAATGATTTAAAACATTAGAAATACAAAGTTTGAGTTTGACATTTAAAAGGAAACACAATAAAGATTTTCAAAATAATTAGGAATTTTGTGTGTGTGGACAGGAACATCTACATAATGCTAGTGTCAGGAGGAAATATAATTAGAAATTACCTAAGATTCCAACATAGTTTGTTAAAAGAAAAATATAAAAATGTATATTCTTTGTAGTAATGATTGAAATAAATTGCTGGCATGTTTGGTTAATATGGATAGCACTAATCAATTTAAGAATTGTATTTACAGACATTTCTTTTGTCTATGGGCTCTTACATGATGTTCTTACTAAGCTAGCAAAAAGCTTGGATAAAAGATTATCTCAAAAATAGTTTCTCTCAAAACATATGTCAAAGTGACTGAAAATATTAATGATTGCTAATTTTAGATTTCATCTCTCTTGAAAATCCAGGAAATAGATCATTTGAGCAGCTTATTGCCATACAAATAGGCATCATAAGTTTCTTTTGTTGACCACCCTTAAACTGAATTTTTTTAGATTTAAATACCCTAATGCAAAATGTTTTGATAATAGACATGCCATCCTTCCCACTTTACATTAATCTTTCTACCTTGTATGAAGCAGAAGACAAATTATGACATGACTTGATATGACTACTGATACCAGTAAATTCTTTACTAGATGCCTTAAAATATATAGGAATTTACTATTCATGTATATGTGTTCTTGTACTTGTGATTAATTATTTATAATTCTATTCTGAATGTCATCAGATTTATGCTTTGCACTTTTCTTTAGCAATACAAAATTAATTTTAAATTCATTTATTAAATGTTAATTATGTCTGTTGTTTGATTAATCAACTTAATTGCTTACCCATAACAAATTTTTTTAAAATAAAAAAATATATATATATTTGGTATGGTATACTACCAATTCTCAAGGGTGGGAAAATTGTAGGACAGTCATTGAATGTTTTAGATTTTATACTAAATTAAGTACATTTGAAATCCTAATTGTTCTGTAGAGTGATTAATTCAGGGGCAGGGATCAGTGCAAGCATTGTTGAAAAACTGACTGATTTTTTTTTATGAGACTTAATCTGAAGTTATAGGTCATCTTTCCCAAAACAAAATCTGGATGTTTTTATATTAAACTGAAGTAACCACACATTTGTAAATCATTATAAATGTAAATTAAAAAAAAAAAAAACCAACAATTACTATAGTTGTTGTTGTTTTTTTTTTGCATTATATTTTTTAGAGAAAGGTATATTCTCGAGCCTCATGATCTAGCTGACTCTACTGGAAAGTATTATAAATCCTGTGTGCACAAAATGGCCACTATTTCTCAAATCTGTGGTGGTCTTACATTACACAATCTTTTTAATTTTGGTTGATATCATTTGAAAACAATACACATCAGCAACAGAAACCTGTGGTTGTTTTTAAGAAAGTTTGAGAAGGAAGCTGTTAGCTTATTGGTTGAGGAAAAAATATACTACAGTCAAGTAGCTTTACAGACAGTTATATTACACTACTTTGTTAAATGAACAATTAATTATTTTTTTGGAGTTAGGGTTGTAATTCATGGTATATATTTGATTCCTGAATTATAGTTCCTATAAGAATGAACTTTATCCCATTTCACTGCTACCTTGTCAATGTTTGTTTGGTCTTGTTAGCCAGGTTTTTTACTATATTGATTAATCCTGACATTGCTGAACTAAAAACACATTGTATGCTGCATTATATAGAGCTGTAAGGATTTTTAAGAGATAACCCCCCCCTCCAGAATAAACGCAGCAAGAAGTTCTTTTGTGATCTACATAGATTGGTCTTCCAAATTGGCATCAGTTTGTTGTCATAGTTCCAGAATAGGGATGGCATCATTCATGGCTTCTAATTGGCAAGTTGTTTAATAACACTTCATTAGGAAGAATGTATCTCCTGTACAAGTGTCCATGCTGTGAATGCAAAGACATTATCGCTAAAAGACACCTATGATCTTGTAGCATTGCATTGCCTTTTATCTCTTTGAATTTGTGATGTTCCTCTCATAAATTGTTGGGCCATTGTGAGCAATCGTTCCTTGGTGAAATGATCCATAACAGAATATAGTACAGTAAAGGAGAGAAATCTCTTAAACTTTTATTAAACAGATTTTGCTTAACAATTTTCAGTTCTATCCCAATAAAAACAAGCCATTGTTGGGGGGGGGGATGTACATGAAACAGATTAAAGAGAATAGTGGACAGGAAAGTATTCATCTGGTTTTCCTTTAGATGCTTGTTTATAAAATCACTAAGTTTTACTTCCAAAATTTGTGCATTTGTTTTAAAAGGAGTAATATTTAGATACTATGTTTTCAGTGTATAAGTCGATGTGGAGGATAAGTTAAATTGGTTTATTTTCCCATTTTTCTTTCCTTCATTCATAGATAAATAAAATAAATTTGGAGTATAAGACCAGGAGATCAACTATGGTAGTTAGCCAAACTTTAAACCAGTCAGAACAATACATAAGATCCTTCATAATACTGTCGTATTGCATTGCTGTGTACGGTACTTCCATGCTCAGGAATATTAATGAGCTATTTGTGCACATCATTGAACTATTTCATGGGATAATCTTCCAGATATCTGGGGTGTTGAAATAGTTTTTCAACATATCATGGAGGGATATTTGAAACAAACTGAAAATGTTATTATTGGCTGTAGTATCAAAGCCTCAGTGTCTATTTTTAATCACTATATGACATCAGTGATCTTCAGGTGATTCCATGTCACATTTTTGCTGTGTTGAATCACCTACTTTAAAAAGCTGAACATGTCAGTTTTATCTCTTTTTTGATACTTTTATTTGATTTTGTAATATTACAGTATACTTATATTCAGAAATCAAAATCAAAATTTCATTTTTGTTAGCATGAATTAATATTAAGCTCAGTTTTACGTTGTCCAATATTTGGGGTTCACAACTAGGTCAACACACTTGGCTGTTCTCTGATTGGATAATATGGTACCCACTTATTGTAAACCACCATGGTGAATACAGTACACCAGTGAAAGAAAAATTAAGAGAAATGTAAAGATAACGATCATCAGTTTCCATTTGTTAGGTCTATAGTCTCAGCTGGACAGTACTAAGTACACAACACTTGACACATTGGGTTAGCACATAGATTTCTCCTACTTATCCTCAATGTTTGTCCACCCAGCCATGATTTACCCTCTTGATTTTCTTTTTAATCCATAATTTACACTATTTTTTGTTCATGGCATATTACCATCATTTTATTCACTGAACTAAAAAACTTCCAGTTTAAAAGCTGCCATGAATGATTTGTGTGACTTTATGGGAGGCATGTTTAGATAAGGTAGATTTGTTGCATGTATTTATACATAATTAAGATTAAAAAGAATGAAATGTAATTAGTGACCGTGTGCTTGTTATTGTTTGGATATTTTATATGCTTCTATGAGTGCATTAATGGTGAATTGCTCACACAATCAGCAAATTTTCTGTAGTTTGTTTAAATGAACAATTTTACAGTTTATTTCAGAAAATACATTTTTGTCATTTTTCATTTTTTAATAAAGCAATTTAGATAAGTTGATTTGGAATATAAGTCAAAGCCTGGGCTTCTGGGGGAAAGGTATCAACTTTTATTTAAAAAATTAGCAGTATATATGACATTATAGATAATTTGCATATTGTTTGTTTGGTTTGTGATTTCTGGATGTGATGTAATGTCTTTACTTTGTACAACAATTTCTTATTCTGTTTGTCTAGGTTATCTGTAAAATTTACAGCATTTAAATTTGTTTGTTTAATCCTTTCCTGTCCATGTTTGGCCTGGTACTGATGAGTTTTTAATCTATATTATTGATAGTATGTGTAAAAGGCTGCTGATCCAGATTACTACTTTCTCTGGTATTTTTATATCACTTCTTTTTTCCACAAAAGTGATTTTACTAGTGAAGCTATGTGATGTAATCCAACATTGAATGTTTTTCTTTTGGTGATGCAGATAAGCCTTGAGTATTGAGTATTCATACCTTGAATCTGTCATTATTTAGCTGGTTGGACATCATTGGAGAAACATTGAAGAATTTGTTGATGGAGAGTGACAACAATGGCAAGGAGAGTGAGGTCATTGAGTGGAGTTTAAGTCATCTTTGCTGATCACGTGCCAGCGCTTTTGCAGTCTGTTGGCCTGAAAATTAATGTTTTTGATAACATGAGGCCAATGCATTTCTTCTATCAGCTGATTGATACTAGAAGATTTCTTTCATCATATGGCTAAGGAGACTAACTGTTATTATGCCACACAGACCAAGCTGACAACACCTGAGCAGACATTACTATAGACATTGGCTGACTGGCCCACCAGGATACCGGGAAATTTCCTGATGGGCCCCAAAGTGATTGTCCATCACTTTGGAAATAATGGAAAAAAGAAAAAAAAAAAACTGGAAAAAAAAAAAGAAAAATATTGCATAGATTCTGAGATTTAAATAAGGCTTCTTTGATGGTATAATTTCTTTTGGTAGATAATAGATATCTCAATTCCTTGTTTGATGAAGTGCTTTTTTTTTTTTTCCATTTTTAAAGATCTTTTTTAATTTTGTTTTGGTTTATGAGATATTAAGCATTATAAGAAATGTTCCTTCGGTACAGTAATTCGGACATAATTTCAGTTAGCGTAATTTCAAATTTCCCGGGTCGCCACACCAACCTGCCGCTACTGTGTTGATGGCGCTGGCTGTATCCAGGAACTTGTAAACACAGGCAAGCCATTCCTATTCGTTTTTCTGCATTTTTAAGCACAAGCCATGTGTTGTGACCTTTTGAGTGGGCCCTTTTACAAGTTTTCCCGGTAGAAATGTTAGAACCAGTCCTCCACTGACAACAAAGATGAAAGTGCTTGTAGTGGTAATATGACCATCTCTGAGGATTAATGGAGTGAGGGTGATAGACTTAGTGTCTAAAGTAATGATGGTAAGGAGATTCAAGAAACTGAATCAATATTGGAACCTCTGACAAAAAAAAGAATGATTTTACTCTACATTTTTTTACTTTTTGCACTATATTTTAATTTAAATTACTGAACTGCATGCTAAGCCATTAGTGCTATTTGAGTAATTCTATGACTTTTTAATATTTTAAAATAATTTTAATCAGATAGATGCATTTTTTTTGCAGCAGCCATCTGAATGTTTGTACATTGGTAAAGGGTTAAACAATGATATATTGCTTGGCTTGGAAAAGCACATTTGATCAAGATTGCAGGGTATATATATTTTAAAATTACCTACCCAGAAAAGAATTAATAAAATTTTGGATTTGGTGATGGCCCTGTAGTAAGAAAGTTTAACTGGATGTTTGGCTGCTATAATGCTTGACAATTCTTGGAATACATTCTTTATCAGCCCCTTTTTTCTGGATAGCTGAATATTTGAGACTGATAAACAAGAAAAGTGTTCTTGTTTTTTTGTATCAAAAAGGAAAAAAAAAAGCTTGTAGGTAGAGAAAAAATTAACTTTTTAAAATAAAGTTTTATTTGAAAAAAAATTTGTAGAATTTTTCTGTTATATATTCTCTAATTGGGTGTTGTGCTATGGTCATTGTTTGAGTCTGAGGAACACCATATGTTTTTATTCTCTGTACCATTCTCTTTTTAATAAAATCATCTTTCATCTAATAGAAAGATTCCAAATGTTTCTATTTTGGCTTTTTAATAATACTAACCGATCACCTTTATTTCCATGAAACCTGAGAGTAATAGAACGCAAAACTATTATAAAGATTTTTTATTATTTAAATATTTATAAAATTAGCTAAAATATCTTAAATATTTAATTT
Organism: Nautilus pompilius; assembly: GCA_018389105.1. Lineage (NCBI taxonomy): Eukaryota > Metazoa > Mollusca > Cephalopoda > Nautilida > Nautilidae > Nautilus > Nautilus pompilius. The sequence goes on along the minus strand of JACATO010000086.1, from coordinate 95,543 downwards.
AAAATTATATATTATATATCTCATCATCATCACCAGGCAACAGCAGCAGACTAAAACACAACGACTGGCACAGCTCCACAGTTCCAAACCTCCACATAATGATCTCGTTACCCATCCTGAGCCCCCGTGGAATTTGCCCCCTCCCATCCCAGTCATTTTTACTCCAACTTTTAAGTCCCTCCCTACTAGCCAACAATTATCTTCCGCTCTCCAAACAATCTCCAACTGCAGACCAGTTGACCTCCACCTTTTCACCGATGGATCCACCCAAGATGGCCTCAGGAATGGTGGCACCGGATTAGTGATACTACGAGCTCAGGAAGTTATCCATCAATGGCATGGGCTGACAGGTGCCCAAAGCAGCTCCTTCCATTCCGAATGGATTGCTCTTACAAAGGCCATTTCCTGGTTGCACAGTCACCAAGACTGGACATCAGCCTCCATCCTCTGTGACTGCAAATCGCTAGTCAAGGCAGTGGGAAATCCCCATCCAACAGACCCAGCCATCTTGGAGCTCCAGAGAGAAGCGGCAAAACTGCTCACAAGCAAACATCTCCAAGTCGTCTGGGCTCCTGGTCACTGCAACCTCCCAGGAAACGACCTGGCTGATGAGCAGGAAAAACTAGGCTCTTTGCTCCCCCAAATCGTCAGCCCAGACGTTATTTCCATCAGACATGCTATTATCCATAGCGAATGCCCCCCTCCTCAACTCCACCACACTCATCTTCTGCAACTCTATACCAAGTAGCCAGATGACAAAAACGCGTCTCGCCTGACAAAGGCAGATCGCTCCAACCTCCTCCGCTTCAGATCTGGCCATTACCCGGTTTTACGCAGATGGTTGTTCCTAACCAGAAAAGGCGAAACAGACCGATGCTGTCTGTGCGGAGAGGAGGAGGAGTCGGCGGAACATCTGTGGCTTCAGTGTCCAGCACTACTTAGCGAACGACATCACCGCCAGCTAGGTGCCTCTTTCAACGAGCTGGTGCACCTCCCCGCATGCAGCTCTAACGCTTCTGAGGTAAATTAACAACAACAGCAGCAGACCTCCATTGTATTAGGGAAGACTCTTTTTTATTGAAAAATTAGAAAGGGATACAGGTCAAGACTTTTCCATGGGGATCTAGTCCAGATTGAAAAAGGAGTGGTGTCACCCCCACCACAGAAAACCCTACTAGTATTTTTATTTTTGGATGTGGGAGGTGACTGGACTGGGAAAGAAGAGCGAGAAGAAACCCTGCTAGGGAGGAATATGCCAAAATGACCTGGTTCTGATAAGGATTCAAAAACAGGTTTATAGTCTTGGGAGTCCTAATCACCAGACTACTGTTCTCTCTCTCTCTCACACCCACCCATTGTTGGCCATAATTGTAGAATCCTCAAAGAAATTCATGCACAAATCAGTTCAGTAGGAGTTCCATATCTATATAAATGTTTACCTCAATATTTTTCATTGAAATATCCTCCTTTCTGCTTAATGTATTTTTCAGTATTTCAATTTTGGCTACTATGTGTATGCATACATATAATCATTCCATGAATGATATCAATAAGGAGCTGTAAATGAGAAGATTTATTTTCTCTCTAGCAATGATGATGATGATAATAATTGACTTAGTACCACTTTTGTTATCCTTTCATTGCTATTTTTTGGTTATAAATTGATGAGGTTAATAAATGTTTCACTTCTGCTTCTGAAAGAGTTTTCTCAAACATTTATTGAGGTGCAATGGCCACAGTCTGTGATATTGGCACCATATGGTCCATTGCTCATCATAGTTTTTATCACTTACCAGCATTCATGCAAACATTTTAAAGTTAATTACAACATTATTTTAGCTGGAACAGAATATTCATTCAAGGTAATTTTATTTTTCTTGTAAAACACTGTTAGTAGGCATTTTAAAATTTGTTGGTTTATCAAAGGAAGACCTGAGGGGGGAGTTTATGAAGTTTGAAGGCTTTTATCTACTGTATATTTTGTTTTAAAAGGTTTAAAAAAACAATAATTACATTGATAGACCTTGCTATATTTATTTAATTCTTCATCAACAGTAGGCATAGACAAGTATTCCAGCATTTTTAAGACCTATTGAACAAATTCTGTGTGTAGTTAGTTAGCCCACTAATGACTCAGCAGGGTTGGATGATTTTTTCTTTTGTATTCACAATACCACAACTTTGATGACCATCCCACGAAAATCAGTGCATAATCTTTATTATGGATAGATAAATAGTGTTTTAGAAAGACAAAGTGTTGAATAAGGGTACATAAAGGCAGTTTTGATAGTACTTGATTGTCAGAAGTAGAATGTTACCAGAGAAATAACCAAATAGCATCTGGGATAAATAAACGAAGTACTACTTCACACCACAACAAGGACTTTGTTCATCATGGTTTGGCATCCAGTCACCTAGTAGCTAATGATCGATGTAAATTACTGCACTTCAACAGATACCATCCTATATTAGGGCTTTTCCTCTGTCCTATCTGCTAGTGGTTATTTTTCTCCAGCACTACTACTAGGGTGCATGTTTGTTTGAGGCTTTTAAAACATCGTAGATCCATATCACCTGCTGTTGGAGAAATGTAATAGGCTCAGGTGTAGTATTATGACCAGTTGTTTATAAGGTAAATGAGAAGAATCCTGAAGTCAGTAAGCACTATGTCAGTCCTATCACTTTAGTTAGATTTTATGAACTATCGTAGCTAGCAAATAATGGGAATGATTCCAGTAAGTTAAATGTTTTTAATATATGACTCAGATTTTGTTTTGGTTCAGAAAATATAACTCTATGCTGATAACAGTACTCAGCAAGATTGTTATTAGCATTACTTCTAAAATTATTATATTCTGACATGTGACCAATAATAGTTATCTTTTGATCTGGTTTATTTCAATACAGATTTACCTCTGAAATAATGCCAAACTTTCAATTTTCAGTTTGCATCACCAGGCTGGTAGGGCTTAATCTGCATCTTTGAAATGGCTACCTATGTCCCCCCCCCCAATAAAAGTTTAAATAAATGCACAATGCTTTAGATTCTGGATGCTGATTGATTGATAGCAGTAAAGTTAGTCTAATAGTATGGTTTCATATTTTCATTTTCAACTGGTGGGTAGAATTTTATAAAAAACAAAAGACCCTAATTTGTGTGTGTGTATGTGGGGGGGTTGGTTTGGGTCAGCCGCCTCTTGTTTCTTCAGTGTATGGGCACATCTTTTCAGATACCTTGATGCAGTTGATAACAGCCCAACTGCACACTATCTGCTAACTTCCATAACTGTTAAACATCTGTTTTCCATCCTTTTTCATGCAAGTTTTGTCTCATATTTCTGTAAACTTCTGCTTTCTGCCTTCACTAGATTTTACCTTAAATGAACTCATTTCTCGCTCTACATTTAGTATCTTGCTAATAACCTACCTGAAATGTATTTATTAAGAATTCTTACTAAAGCAATATCTGTTAAAACTATCCTGGCTTTTGTCCAATTTAGTATTTAGATTAAAAAAAAAAAAAAAGCAAATCAGAATCTCATATTGATATAGTCTGTTAACTTTAAATGAGTGCTGAATGACCATGGAATCAGAGAGGGATTTGAAAGGGGATAGGAGCTGGTATCAAAGCTTTCAATGACTAGTTGCTTAATTGTCAAAGGGGGTTGAAGGTTTCTCTGATTTGGTGTGCTGTAGTAACAGTGGGTATTAAACCTGCTTGTTGGCTGGATTTGTGTTAGCTGTTGTACAAATGTTGCTGTGTCATGATGGTCTTATTTATCAATGTAACCATGTTGTGGTAAAGGGATAAACCAGTTTTCCTGGGTCTCCAGTCATACCATGTGTTAAGTGTGGATAGCTTGGACTGCAAAATTAGATGGTCTCTGTACTTATTGACAGAAACTCTCTCTGGAAAAAACATCACTGGTTATGGCAGCTTTCCACATACAGAGACTGGACATAAATAAATAAGCACTCAAGTTTAAAAGAACACCTGTTTATTCTGGAACCGTACAGCACTAGTAAATATGATCAGGGTTAATACTTTGTAGTGCATTCCTTTGTCTCATGCACTGACAATGTGTGGATGAGATAAGTAAAATCTGTTTCAAGGAGTTTCAGTGAATAAGCTGAAGGGACACTCAATGCACAAGTGGAACTAATGTCTGGTGATTGACTAGTTAATAGTAAAGTTGTGATGCCCTGACACTGGAAGATGGTCACAACTGGTGGTCTGCCAAGAAACTAACTTCTACCTGACACATCAGTATTTTCCAAGGACTTCTTTAGACCAATAGTCATCCATCCAAAAAGGGCAGAATCTTTATGGAAGAGAGACAGTGTTTAGTTCAGACCACCTATGCAACAGTGAGAAGAGTTGATAATAGAACAACTGGTGTATTGGAGATTTCCCACTGGATTTTACCAATACCCCATTGCCCTTCAATTCCCACAAACCTACTATTCATGGCATGGTTGTCTGTAGACGAGACTTCCTCTGGCCTGTATCAACTCTCATGTGCTTACCATGTGACTAGAATAGCTTATTTGAGTCTCAGAAGGTGGGTACTTTTATTTATGTCAAGTCCATATTTGCTCCTTGATAGTTATACAATGTTGGGGCAGTGGTTTTCCTTGTTAAACAGGTTTCAGGCTGTTAAAATAAAAAAAAAAAAAAAATCCTTGGAGCTCATTGGCTTGAGAATGCCTTAAAAAATAATTCTAAATTTCTTGCAATACAAGGTCTGTCCAAAAAGAAACCAAACTTTTTAAAAAAACAAATTTATTGCTTTACTTACAATTTAATCAGACTTGTCTCCTTCAAAATAGTTCCCTCCACTGTTGATACACCGCTCCCAATGTTTTTTCCAGTTTTGGAATGCATTTTCAGGGATAGTGTGCAGTTCTCATAGTGAATTTTCTTTCTTCAATCTCTTCTATCGTCTGAAATCAGTGACCTTTCAGGGTGGATTTCAACTTTGGGAACAAATAAAAGTCCACAAGGGCCAACTCCGGAGAGTAGGGCAGCTGGGGGACGAGAGTCGTCTCGTGCTTTGCCAAAGAGTCATGGATAAGGAGCGACGTGTGAGCAGGTGAGTTGCTGTGGTGCAGCATCCAGGTTTTGTTTTTCCATGCCTCAGGACATCCAATTAAAACTCTTTATTGATCATCTGACCACGTGGAACAAACTCCTGATGAATGCTGCTCTTCCAATCAAAAAAGACGACACTTGAGCGACTCTGATGTGAATTTTTTGGTTGTGCCGACAATGATCCAATCCACTGCGATGACTGCCTTTTTGTTTTCGACATCGTAGCCGTACACCCACATTTCGTCACCTGTTATGACACTTTTCAGAAAGCTTTCATCAGCATTCGAATGATGAAAGAGCTCCTGACCAACTGTGACTTGGTTCTCTTTTTGTTCATCTGTCAGCAAATGCAGCACAAATTTTGTGGCTACACGATGCATGTTCAATTTTTCTTTTAAAATCATGTGGCACAAACTTTTACAGATGTCTACTTCTTCGGAAACTTCACGGACAGTCAGGTGATGATTTCCACTGATCATAGCTCGCACTTTGTCAATGTGATTGTCATCTCTTGTTGTGGAAGGTCGTCCAGATTTTGGATTGTCTTCAGTGAATATTCTTCCCGATTTGAAATGCTGGTACAACATGTGACATTGCCTATGGCCCAAACAATCCTCCCCATAGGCCTGTTGCAACATTAGAAAAGTCTCTGTAAAGGTTTTTCCCAAATTTGATACAATTTCACACAAACACGTTACTCTTCAAGATCCTTCATTGTTCAACTTGGACCAATTGCCAAGTGCACTAAACATGTTCACTCTAGCACTTGTAGATCGATGACTAACTGACATGGCATGATGCAGCTATTATTAGACTGAAGGTCAAGGTCACTGATACACATCACTGCAGTCATAAGCACGCTGCACCAGCTGGTTGGCACATTTTTAAAAGTTCATTTTCTTTTTGGACAGACCTTGTACATGTGGTACATCTATGGGCTAAACGGTTATAAATAGTGACTGAAATTGATGTTTGCAATCTTTTAAAGAGAAATACAAGTTTATAGTATCGTCATCTTTCCACAAATAAAGTGATTTTCTGTTTAAAGGACTCTGGGAGGAACACTGGATGAGAATGCCATGTGCTATACCTTGGAGGTGTCATTCTTCAGCTACACCAACAGTGCCAGCTCCACCTTGCCTTACACAGAAGATGGCTGTATCCTTTGCTTAGAAATGTTGAAGGACACACTGGGACATTTGAGCCCCAAAGACAGACTGGCAAAACTGAGAGAAAAGTATTTGGGTAGATAGGAGTGGGGCTAGATAAGCATTGGGTAACTGGTAGCCCCTTCTAATAGTCATCACACTTGGACAGTTCTATACAACAGAGATATTTCAATCATTGTTCACAAAGTATTTCTTTATTTAAAATGAAAAAATCTTAGGTTCTTACTGTATGCACATGTTTTTTTGTTTACACCTTTCACTTACTGAGAAACTCATTGGTGATTTAGTAAAGCTTAGCAGTAGGTTTGTGGAATTTGCTACATGTTACATGGAATATCAGGGTTTTAGATGACAGAGGAAATAGATGGTGTGTTTGTCTGTACCTGCTGCCTTGCATTCAAAGCAAAACACTGAAATGACCCCACATCTATTTGAAATATAGCTCAGACTACCTCTGGCTGAGGTGATGTCTTAATAAGGAAATTACTTATGAAATCAGATCAGATAACTGGTACAAGCTTCATGTGTAAACAAGTTTAACCTTTTGTCCTCATGAAATCTGACTGACAGCAAAGAGATGATAGTTGTATAGGCAGGAAAGACTAGGGATTAAAAATTGGCAGTTGCTTATAATGGGTGGGGTCTGGCCTTGTTTCCGTCTTCTCCTCATCTGAAGTAAAAGTGATTTGTTGATTTATTCTCCCATCTTTGATTAAAGGCTTCTCTTCAGTATACAGATTTAGTTTTGCTGCACTGGTGGTATTTCATTAGGCAAACAAGTAGAATATTTACACTGAATTCTCTCTGCTTATTAGCTTCCTTCATCATAACAGCTGTCAGCAGCCTGTGAGCTTACACTGGCATGTAGCATTTTCACAATGCCAGCTCAATGACTTTTTCTATTGCTGGGTGTTATTCAAATGACAGATTCCTTTCAATCTGTCTCTGGATTCCTTTGGCAGCTTAAAGAAAAGATTTTATTTTAGGAGTCTTCTGTTAGGCTTCATCTGGTCCATGCTGTGTGAGCTCTTTAGTTGCTGTAGCTATAAAATTCTGAGTGTTTAAGTCAGTTCAAAATGAAAAGCAAAAATACCCATGTTACCACCAAATATCTGTCTTGAGACATCCAGGTGGATTACTGTCAAAAAAAATTGGCTACCAGAGATTATTACTCTTAGAATTAGAGATACTCAAAGATCTGATTTATTCTAAAGAGGTTCAAGGAAAAGAAAGCTTATGTAAAACTATTGATCACTACATCGGGGGAGAATGATGTGCAGTATTAGCTAAAAATGGTAAGCAAATTTATAAAACTTATTCCGGTTTCAGTACTCCTGTGATAGTTAGAAATGTTCTTTCAGATGGAGGAAACTTCTAAAAATATTCCATTTGCCTTGTTGGATATAATGGTTACTTTTTGGCATCTTTGTGAGAGAAAATTGCATTGGTTGAGTGCATGTGCAAACAAAATGAAAAGCCACATGATGATCATGAATGTTGAGATACTGCATCACTTCAGGATCTCACTAGATGATGATGAAATGAGTTTTTAAAATCTTGTAAATTATTTTTGTTTTAATCTTTTTTAACAAAATTAAAATGATAAATAATATGTATTGAATAATCAGGATTAAAATTAACTACTTTACATTCTTTTTAAATCTCAAAAAAATTCAGCTAGAGAGAAAGAATACTAATAATCTGATATGTATTTACATTTACATCTCACAGTGGTTATTTTTCTGTGATTAGGATCATTCATTCATCTTTGTTTCCATACCAAAAAAATCCAAGAGTTTAAACTTAGTAATTTTCAACAATTAACGTAAAGTCTTTTGTGTGTCATTAATCATCATTGTTACTACAGTTGATGAATATATATCAGATGGATGCTTTACTCTCATAATTATCAATCAATACGTGTTACAGTTGCACACTTCCTCTTCAGCTTCAAATTGAACCAGTGAAACAGTAATGGAGTGGAGATTTATTGATTCTTCCTGTGAGGATTTTTATTTATGTTGTTGTTGTATGCTTAGAACTGATAAAATAAATTGACATTTCATAGCTTAGAAACTGTAATTTGTATACTTTACTGCAGATAAAGGTTACCTTTTTTGATTTTTTTTTATAAAAGAAAGAAATTTGCTCATCATCAAGCATTTTTATGAAGCCGTTCTTTAAAGAGTTTGTGAAGCCAAGCCAGTGAAAAGTAAAATTAGTCTATAGAAATGAGTGATTGCTTATTTCCAAGAATGACAGTTTTAAGTGATCAAGATTGAACTGTGCTTTACAGCAGCCAAGCTGTTTGGGATTTGCTTCCTTCCTCAAAGGAGAAAATTGTTCAAATGACTTTGAAGCATCAGCCACTGTAACCTGATGGCAGGTAGAACTTGAGCATTCTCAGCACTTCAAGAAGTTAATGGGATGTGTGGAATCACATTATCCCCTCATTCCAATGTACTTGATACACAGTCCATAACTAAAACACTTTCAGAGCTCCCTGCCCCTAACATAGCCATGGGCAAGGTGCAAGTCTTCTGCTTCCATTGTGCACAGGAAGCATGTGTGAACATTTACTGCTGTTGATGTCTTGAATCTTGAGTTAGTAAGACCAAACTTATCGTCCTTTAATTATACCTCATTGATCAAAGGGAATATTTTAGAACTTTTCAAGCTTTATAGTACTGCTTTCTTGACAATGCGCTGGCAGTATCTTTATGTAATTAAAGTGATGACTTGATTTTCTGCCAGTAGAGGTTTACCTTTTATTTGAGAGATTTGGTATATTTTTTAATATCACCTGCCTGTAAGGTCACAGACTGCTATGTAAGTTTATTATATGACTGCCTTCTTTCTTTTCTCAGAATAAAGTAGCGACTGCTTTCAGTCATATTTACCAAATACTGGAAACAAAAAAACAGCAAAACCTTTTTTTCCTCCTTAACACAAAAACAAGACATGAAACTTGGACGTAATCTCGCTCGGACATTCCTTGATTACTACAAGATAAGTGGTCACATCAGTTTGAAACCAAGTTGTAACGTTCTTCCCAAACCAGGTTACTGTTACAAGGGAGCAGAGCCACAGACATCAAACGAAGATAGGTAATCATCAATCACTGTGCTCCTGTAACTGTTAACAGGTATTTAAATATGGACATCTGTTGTTAAATAGCCACACTGAACATGGGTTCTTTCCTATAATCACCAGCTGCATCATGCAGTTTTAATGTTCTGTCTGTGTACTTGTTCATTGAAGTGTGAAGTATTAGTGAGCAAACTTGTTTTTCTGTAACCTTTAATTTCCTTATTCTTTTTTGAGCTTTCATCACAACAGTGGAAATCACAATTAATTCCTTCTGGCAAAATTTCATTTAAAGGAAGAAAAAATCATTTGGATTCTATTTTCCTTGGAAAATAAATTATATACACATATTAATTAATATTACTCACTATTGTGCTAAGACATCTATTTTTGAACATACTTTCCAAAAGGAGACACTAATTCAGATCACTTTAACAGTCAAAATCAAAGAAATGATGCCTGCTGCAAATTAACATGATTGCACTTGAAAACTGTCCTTTTTGGTACTAAGCTCTAATGATGGCAACAGAGATTCTTGAAATATTGGTTCATTAGCTACTAATAAAGTGATAGGCAGTACCTGAACTAAGCCTCAACTTCCTGTAATTCATAGTCAGAACTTGAAATCAGATGTTGAGGGAGTATAGCATAATTAATTTTGTTCAAAGAGAATATTACTGAGAAGAAAATGTCAGATGAATAATACTAACCAAAAGTATTTGTTTTGTTTGCAGGGAGGCTACATTTCCCTGGAGTAAGCCAGCATATTGTACATTTTCTGAGAATATTACTGCTTTATGCAGTTGAAAAATTATTTTCACAAAATCACTTTGGAGATAAGTCATTATACTTTCTTGAAAGAGTTAGGTACTCATTTTGCCTTTTCAGGTTTGAATAGTCCATTGTCATTCATCCATTTTGTTTGTTTGAAATGCATTATTTAACTGAAGGATTCAGTATTCTATCTATATGACTTGTACATTGTCGTCTGATGTTTTTGTTTCTACGTATTTTCGTCTCTTTAAGATGCAGTCAGTCACTGAAAGCAGACAAAAAACTTTACTATCCAACTCATTGCACTCATCCATTTGGAGTCAGCTTAAATAATTCATGTGCAGACCTATCAGTGTCATCAAAACCAAGGGACAAATTGGGGAACCAAAAATGGAAGAGCTCAGAGACAGCAGAATCTTCATGCCAGGAGACTTAGTTGTAAGGGCAGCCCTGTTGGTTTTATAATGCTTCGTAAATGCTGCAGGTCCAGTGATGTAGTTATACTTTTCATAATACCATGCAACAAAACAAGACTGTTTACCACCCCCTTTATGTCTGTCCGTCCACCTAAAACCATTTTTCTTTTTCATTTTGGTTTCTTGGTATGGAGATAAACATCTGTGCATGTACATACACAATCGCCTTAGACATGAAGAAAATACAAGCTTATCTACTAATTGTCGTCTATTTTTTCCAATGGTTTGGGGAGCAGAGGATAGGTTTGGTCACATGGGGATTATTCCTGTAGAACGTGGCTGGGCAGTGTCACATCTTGATTGACATTGCATTTCACAACTATGTGATGAAATTTTATTACCCTAGCCACTTCTAATAGCAGGATTACACCATTAGGAATAAGGCAATTTTGTGTTCGGTGAAGGAAACTCTTATGGGAATTTCAAAAATTTTTAATTTTCCCATGCTCATCAACACCTGAAAGTCTTTGCGTTAGGTTTTGATTGAAGTTGAAAAGTCTTTCTTGATGTGGAAAGTCCTGATTAGAAAGTTCATAAGTCCCTTCACATGTTGAATCAACAAGGAAGATAAACCAAACCAGATTCTACTGGCACATTACATTACATCACAGAAGCTGGTTAAAACTGAATTCAATCAATGTTGTTTTCCATTCATGTCTTTCAACCAGCAAAGAATTTTCTTTATTAAAATCTTGCATGACCATGAAGATGGAACTCCTGGTGTTAAGCCACTGGATTTTATGCCGGACAAAGATAACAAATTTGTATCTACTTTTTGGAGACTTGAACGGAGAGGCAGCTGTCAGAGGTGCAATCACTTTTTCTACTTGAAAGGAAATGAATACAGACATGAATTTCTATTACACACAAGCATTAAGAAACCTAAAGTTCATTCGCCAATACAACAACTTGCTAAATTTAAGCAAGCAGTTAAATGGATAGTTTGCCATCACTTGAGACCTACGTAAATAAAGGCTAGCAAACTTCAGTTAACCATTCCACATTTGACAAGGTAATATGGATAACTAATCATAAGTATATCCGTAATGCCTCAACAAACGGTAGGAAGTGCATTAAAAATCTGCTTCAACTAAATATTGGCAAAAAGAATTCTAAAAGTAAATATCAATCATAAAATGAAAGTGTTTCTTTAATGTAATTAGACAACTGAGATATAATGGTAAAGCAAGATTTCTAGTGTTTTTCTTTTGTGTATAATATTATTCATTTTCACTTCCCTGTCTTAAAAGGAGGCTGTCTCTCACATACACAAGCAAGTTTGTCAGTCTGCCCCATACAAACATTACAGGTGATCATGTAACATCAAATTGGACATTGAACTGCTAATGATAAATAAAAAAAGCAAAACAAAACAGCAGCTACTTTTTCAGACAGTAGGCACATGCTGAAAATGTCCATTTTTGGTTTCTGGAGAAAATACAGAAGTTGTATGCAGAATGATAGCGTATTTAAATATCACTTTGGTAATTATGTCAGAAGAGAAAAATTGTAGAGTGACATAGAAAACTTAAAAGAACTATTACCAAACATAATCATCCAGTTTTCTCCCACATCTGACAGGATAGTTGTTTCATTCTCTAGTAGATAGTTAAAAAAAAAAAACCTTAAAAATCCATACCTAAATATTATAACAGGTGTATGAAAAGCAGTAATGCAACATACACAAGTGAAAGGTCAACTTTAATGCAGAAATATTAACCCTTGCATTGTGGGAATGAAACTAAAGTTTTCCCCATATATTTTAGCTCAATGATTCACACACACTACTATATTAACTGCATTTTCCATTCATTTAAGATTTTAAAGTATTTTTAGCAATAAAATCACAACTTTAGAATAATTTCATATATAATAATAATGTACACATACCATATTCTCAACAGTATAAATAAGCCTGTAATAGTGAAATAAATTACGGGGGGCTTCTGAAGTATAATCTAAATAACTTAAGTGGTTCCATTTTCTTTAGTCAGAAGTGTACACCTCTGTTTGCTGATGACACATCAATCCTGTGTAAATAAAAGAAATATATATATTTCTCTTTCCTGCAAAGTATCTTTTATTGATTCTAAACACATTCAGTGTCATTTCTAGTTCTTACAGCAGCTACACAGCCATCAGGCACCTAGGGAGTACTCAAACTTCTGTGAATAAACTGTACAATGTGCACTACTTTCATATTCATTAGCCACTTCACATAATCAGCTATGTAAATACTAATTGAACCCAGTTTCTTTCACGTTAAATTTTGCTTTAAGATAAAAATAGCAGTTTTATAAAGAAACAGCACAACGGTTATCATACAGCACTGATTGGTCAGGGTTCACTGAGACTTGGAAAAATTAAATCAAATGCAACAAATTTTACATCTGTATTCAAATCCAAGAATAATTTATTTAGCTGCTGTTTTCAATCTCCTCCTGATTTATCTGTGAAAGTGTGTAAACATTTAGTTTTTTTAAATTCAAGGTTATTTGAATATTCATTTATTGTGTTAACTTTTCTACTGCACTCAACCTGGAATTGCTTAGAAAACTCTGCCAGTGCCTGTAGACTTTTTTAGAGTCATATTTGCGGGAGGCAGCTGGACCAATCCTTACAACTTTGGTGCTCGACATGCAAATCTCATTCCACCTGATGCTTTCAGCAAAATAAAATGTACGTGTGATCGATTGGTTTTCAAGTTTCTTCAGTGACAAGTAACAAGAAAATATTTTTTGCTATAGATTCCAAATGTGACTAAAAAAATAAATAATTGAAATTCACACTCTTTAAATAAGAAAATATATTGTTAGAAGTTAAAAATAAAAATTAAAGCTGATCAGTCCCTATAGAATATATGGAGAGTTTATCCTCATTCCAGATTAAGTTTTTTTTGACTGTTCATTAAAACAGCCAGATCATCCGTATTCCTCTCGGTAATCCAGCCGACCTTCAGACAAAATAGGAGGGGTAACAACTTCATTCAATTTTCTTAATGCTGAAAAAAAGGAAGAAATCTAAACAAAAGCCTCATGCCATATTTTCAGACATTAATCCCCTTTTCTCTCATCTATCACCCTACATGGACACCAGCAGTTCACTATAAAAATGCAGCTATTTCTCACAATTTTAACTTAAATGTAAAATAATCATCCCATATTAATTAAGAATAGTTAAAACACTGCCATGTAGGGGGGGGGGGTTGGAGAATCTTACTACTAACATCACAGTTTGTAGTTCACACACCGAGGTCTTTAAAATGATGTAGAAGTTTTTTTTTTTTAAAAAAAAGTTTAAGCAGTAAGTTAATGCTGAATCAATCATGCCAAAGGGCCAGTGTTTGACAGCAAGTTGCTCATAAACCTTTCCTTGCTTGTAATCATGTTGACAGTAGCAGCTAAGAAACAGGGACCCAGACTGGAAATTAGCTAGTTGCTGAACAGAGCTCGCTCTCTCTCTCTCTCTTGCACTGCTGGTCAATACAGCTGGCAGAACATCAACACCAGAGCTGGACTGAGTCCAAAAAGAGCAGACCTACTCTCTCTACCCTGAAAATGGACTGCATTATATACATTACACAAAGCATTCAACCAAATACACTTAAAAAAAAAAAAAACCGTTGTTTGTTCCATAGAACCAGGAATTAAACAAGTTTGTTTACCAAAAATTAACCCTTAAGCTGCAGTGTGCAGTATTCCCCCTCCCACTATTGAGTTTCCTGCAATGGAACATCATTTGGGGCAGGGGAAATCAGGTAGCTAGGTGAGAGTATGTGCCCCCACCCATTTTGAAAAAAAAAAAACGTTTCTTGCACATTTGGTGGGTGTTAGGGATTATGATTGCCAAAGCTTAAGGAAAAGGTCCCAGAATGCAACAGTATAAAAAACCCGCGTTATTCCTGTGTGTGGTTTCAGTGAGAGTTCAACATAAAAAAAAAGGGAAGTGATACAACAATAGTCTTGATTTTGAAGTAATTCTGAGACCTCCAGCCATCGCATGCACTGATGAATTCATCCAACAGATGGTGGGAATCATCTCTATCTTCTTTTACTTTGCTGCTCCAGTCAGTCATTGATCTCTGATGGCTTAAAAGATAGTCACTGCACATCCAACATCTGGTTAGTTTTCTCACCAAATTATATTTTAACACAACAGTGAATCTATTTTAGTTTTATTTCTTGGAAAAATTTCATACATCAGCTAAAGTTTGTAGCTTTTTTTTTTTTTTTAAGCTGTCATATGCTAGTTAACCCTTTAATGACCTTGTCAGTTTCTTTCAAGTTTCCTCTACAAATGTCTGTTGATCAGTGATGTTGCTGCAGGAACCGGTTATCTGACAGCAAGACTCGTGGACCAATAAACAAAATCCCATGGAAAAAAAAAGGTATATCTAATCAAACAAGTTTTTTTTTTTGTTATTTTTTTTAGCCATTTACTCAGCTTACTTCCTCTGAACCAGCAGTTGATGATTATATGTATTTAGGGACATATTTGTCACCAGCAGGAAGATAGTACTCAAGTTGTGAACTAAGGGTGATTGCATCTCATTCACATTTGTATCGCCGAGTAAGCAAGTGCATCCTCACAATTACCAGCAAAGATAACAGATCTACTTTAGATTAGGGATGTATTTGGGTTTCAAGTTCCTTAGCAGCACTAGCTCAAAACAAACAAAAAAAGGTGTATGCTAAGATAAGTATCAGTGCTGGTCCGAGATGGTTAGTAAGTATGAATCATGTTCAATCTAAAGAAAAATAACTAGTTTTTCTGTTGTCATGTTTGAGCAACTGCTGGATCTCAACTCCTGCTCTGTGGAGTATAAGACCACTATGTACATGGATCAGCTTATTTGACTGCAAAAGGTTGAGGGCCAGAGTTTGATTGATTCCTGGTTGGGATCAGCTCAGTTTGACTTGGGCATGACTTCTTTTTGCTCTTCTTTGGCAGCCAGCCACAGTTTCCACTCACAAAAATATAGAAAGTTCTAGTACGGATTTACACCTCTTGAAGTCTTCAGCGTCATCCCATAGTAGTGCAGAACTCCTCTCCCTAGCAGATAACCACAGGGTAGTCTTCTGGTCTCCCTTGTAGAGAGACAGATGGAAAAAAAACATCAGTGATCTGAGATATATCCTGCTTATACAAAGTTAAAGAAACAAACAAAACTGTTATTCACTTGATCAACTCAATAACTGTAACACATCAAAGAGCCAAGTTATTATTTCATACCTACATTAAAACAAAATTAAAATAATGGGTGCTGACCCCATATCTAGGTCAAGCAGACCCCTTATGGCTTTAACAAGAGTGAGACTGCATGGATGCTGATCAGATACACCTAAGTCTAGTTGCCCCTGACAACTTTAACCAGAATAGATCCTGGCTAGATGAGTACTGGCCCCAAATCATGATCCACAGGGTCCTACAAAGGTTGAGTGTTCCAAATAATAAACAACACTGGTAAAAACAAGAGATGATTTAATCACAATAACGAAGAATTTGGTCTGTTGTTTTCAGTCGTTTCTAAGAACTCTCCAGCAGTGAGTATTAAATAGGTTTTTGGAATATAACAAACATTCATCGCACTTGGTATCACTTCATACAGACTTCAAAAGGCACCATGGTCCATCTGCCCACCTGTACCACAAAGGACAATATGCAGGTACCTAACTGTAAATCATACATCACCTGGAAGACCCTGACTTAAAGAAGCGGGCTAATGACTTTCATTGGTCAACAGAACTTCCTGATCACAACTGAATTTATTAGAATAAAATTTACAACATTGGTTAAAACTCTGATCAGTGAACTCACTAAAATGTAAACTTCATTAAGGTGTAAAGATGAATAAGATCTGTACATCTTCACAGAGGGTGGAAGGTTAGTATGATGCAGTTTTCTCACCTCCAATCAGAAGAGTTCTAGAAAAGGTTGTCTGTCTTTTTTTGACAGCATGATCTGAAAGAGAGATGATGAGCCATTGGAATCTAATGATCATTCAGCTACAGAGTTTTTAGGGATCCTAAACTGCCACACACACACAGTACCCACAACCAAAGGGTTTGCACATCCTCTTTGGGGTTCTCTCTCTGTGTCTAAAACAGTGATGGCAGTGAAGTTACCAGGACCTGATAGACTGCTCCATACATCATGAAAACATGACATTTTACTTTCATTTTCACATTATTTTAATACCAATCTGACCAGAAATTCTCATTTGCTTCTGGAACAATATTTCCTTGAGCTTAGACATTCATAGAAATTTCATGATATTTCACTTAAAGGCAGCAATCATCACCTGATTTACAACTTTCCCCAAAATCCATTTTTAAAAAAAGAAGAAAATACAATCCCTTTTCTAGTCAGTACAAACAGCAGGGAGGAGACCCTGACCGACTGAATGACTTACAACTTTTAAAAATAGTTAGCATTTTCTTTTTGTTTTTTTTAATAACAATGGTTTTAATTTTACAGAAATAGAACCCTTCTCCACCAAGGGTCCCCATTTTGTGGAAAATGAAGATGTAGAAGGGACTAAGATGCAAACGAGTTCTGCTATAAGCCTGTGAGCATTCACAGCTGTTGATTGTTGATGTTCAAGTTCATGGCTACAATGCCTGCCAACTAGTGACGACAGAAGAACTCGTGATGCCCTGACCTGCCCTCACCAGATGCTTCAAGAGTCCTGTTGTTCCACCACTGATCATGTTTTTTTCAATGGCAGAGCTGCTAATCATGAGATTTAAATAGGTGATATGTTTGAGAAGGGTTAAAGTATAGCTTGTATGTAATTTCAGTTTAAGTAACGTACTTCTGGTATCCACCAAAACACCGACTACAAAAAGGGTTGGATCTGAACTTCATTGCTCAGTTCTCAAAAGTCTGTCAGGTTCTGTATTTTAAGAGAATGACAAGACAGTCCATTTTAAGGATTCGTTCATAAGATTAGATAAGAATTTACTTTCTAACCCTTCCATCATCTTCCCATCTGCTTCTAGCTACAAGCCTAAAATTCTCTATGCAAAAGACAACAAAGTTACCCATGGATAAGATCATGGAATGATATGCAGTGAAAAAAATTGTTTTTAGAAACTAAGATATGATCATCATTCATGGTTCAGCATAAACTTGCTAAAGTTAGTGGCTACTGTCATCATTCCTGCAGATAATTGCTCTGTTAACCAACAAAATACGATAGCCCACATCTTCTGATAAAAATACTTCTGCAGTGGCACATCACAGTGTTGACCCAGAGCCATGTTTAGTCTCATAAACCACAATACAAAAATATCCATTGGCCGGAGATGGCACAGTTCATGGTGAAAATACACGATTACAATGACATGCAAAATCATTCAGCATACTGTGTGTAAGAGAGAGAGATATTTACACAAACAACATTCTGACAAGACTTCAGATGAGACCAATAGGCCAAGTTCATTATTGCAATGAAATATAAAAAGTAATTTTCTATGTGTACACATTTACTGACCATACATCCATCTTGACATCTCTCGCTCTCAAAATGAAACATTGTCCTGATTACATACCCGGTCCCAAGAAAAGACTGTTCCAAAGTTAGGAGGAGGAAAAAAACAACAAAAAAACAATTGACTAGAATTCATTGTTTTGTTTCCAGCTTGATACGCTGTGAGAATTATTTAGCTGAGATTCCATTGTTGCAAGGCCAGATGCTGTGTGAGCGGCAAGCTCTAGAAATTCTGATGCACCCGTAATAGGGCACATCCAGTGAGGCCCGCTGAGCCATCCATGCGGCTTCTTTACTACCCGCCAGTCAGCATCAAGAAACCACGCAGTCGTGCCGTTTTTCTTCTTTGTCCGTGGCGTTGTTGACTTCAGTTTCGTTTTCAGCACGGATCTCCTGGCTTACAGGAGACAGGGTTTTGTCGTCGTCAGACGCTGCAAGATTCTCTGTCGATATTGTCAGGGTCTTTGTAGGTGGTGCCTGCTCCACCACCTGAGCTAACACCTGTATTTGGCTCCTGATTGTATGGAAAAACGCTCTGTAGCCCACACTGGAAGAGAGAGTTTTAGTTTTAAGATTCTGTGCCAGTGAAAGAGCTGGGGGTTTTTTTTTTTTGTTTTGTTTGATCCCCATCTACTAGAAATGGAAACTTTGCAATTCCGCGAGTATTTCTAGGGTTGTATATTAATTAGAAATAGCAGTAACTGAATTGTCACAAAGCATTTGGAGTTATTGGCCAAAATCTCCGAAGAGAAACCGAGCAATTCAAATGGGTACAATTTTGACAAATAACAACATTTTCACTTAGTATAAATAAACGGCATTAAAAGAATGTATGCATCACAGAACAGATCAACATTTTCAGGCAAAAACTCCATCCCTATCAATACAATAACAACTCAACAAAAAAAAGACATTTGCATATGTCAACAAGCAGCCCCTAAAATGTGTGCTGAACTTCTGGTTCCTTTCCCTTTGTACGTCTCTTTATGCCAGAGGTTCCCAACTGTTTTTGTTTTTTATTTTTGTACCACCAAATTGAGAGCGGAGTCAGTGTACCAGCACGGCGGACGATCTTGGTCACCCAAGGGTGGGGCTGGGACTCAATGAGCTACTCAAAGAAAACTTTCTAAATTTTGCAAGTAAAAATGGTGCATAAGATAGCATTCCGTGTCATGTTTACCTAACAAGATTTAAATCCTAAATAATGTGGTTAAAGTTTATTAATTAGCATGGAAAGAAAAAAGTTTATCTGTAAGTTATTTTAACTATATCCGTACCAAAAGGGATGTGTAATGTCGTACATTTAGCGGTCCAAATTAAATTACCAGAAACACAGCCTGAAAAAGTCGACAAAGAATGGCCCGTGTTGTAGGGAAATGACTTGCATTTTACCTAGAATATCGAAGCATCGATATTGCTGTACATTTAAAACATCTTTTTAAATGTTGTCTGTCTGCTGTAGTCAAAATGGTGTAGTATCCTGCAGTTGGATGAATGTAAGATTTTTGCTTATTCTGATCCCCATGAGAATAACAAGTGAAGCCAGCAGCTCCCACCTCTGTTTGTTAGAATCGATCTCTGTCTTCTGTGACCAAGATGTCAGGGCGTAGTCTAATTACATCTCTGCCTATCTGTGCTATTCTCCCCTCTTTGGTGGCTGGAAACCATCAATTAGTAATCGGATGACCAATCTTACCAACATTTATTCCATCAGCTTTTCATCTCAATAACATGACAATAAGTGAAACTAAGACAAAAACGAAACTAATCCAGGTAATACAACTTGAATAGCTTCAAAAAACATTCACCATTTTCTAATGACAACGAATTATCACAAAATATAAGTGGAGAACTGAGATAGGATATCAGGGTTACAAAAGTACAAAAAAACATCCACCACCGAGTAAAATCTGGTAATGGCGAGCAGCTAAAACTTTCGGGGATAATGTAAATGGGGAAGTACACCATCTTATGGGCGGGCAGTGAGTGTGACCGGGCTTTACACTTGCCCCAGAACTAACTGCATCACAGCATTTAAGATGATGTGGAAGAGTGGGTGCAGAAAAGTGTTGTTACTCACCGAAAAACCTGTAAATTGTGAATGAAAAGACAGGAGCTGGGTGTTGTGGACTGACAAATAAAAGTCTAAGAGTAAAAAAAAGAGCAGAATCTGAAGATAGCTGTCTGGGACCAACAACAAAGTAGGGTGGAGAAACCGTGGTGGTGGCAGAGATAGAATAGTTTGTCAAAGGAGTTGGTGACTTCAAGAAGACAGATCACAACTGACAAAAAATTATACTGCATTACTCTGGAGAGGTACACTAATCCATATGGCATGATACTACGGGGGGAAACCATTGTTTTCACGAAGAAAATTATCCTATCCACAATTTCAACAAGAAAAAAATACCTACCTGTACCAGAAAGATGGCAGAGTCCTAAAGCAAGTGGTATGGGCCTGATCCCTATTCCATTAAGGAAAACTAGGATTTGCCTATTAGAGAGTATGAAACAAATCCTTCTCCAAGTATCTCTAGAAAGATTTGAAACAGCAGCGGGAAAAACTCTCTCGGACATTCTCTGAACACCAGTTACTCGACATTTTCTTATTCTGCACTGCCTGCCTGCTAACTATTATAATGAAATAATTCAACAAGTGATTCATCGTCACTGATTACAGATGCCAAATTCGACATGCTAACAACATAATTTTGGACAGTACTCTGGTAAGTGAAAGAGGCCCCCCCCAAGCTATTGTTAATTGAGCGGTACTATCCTGCATTTATTCCAGAATTCCGATATCGCTTTTATTTCTTTATTCTAATTATAATTTTTAAAAATCTTTTGTCAGTGTTTTTCACCTAAGGTCTCATCTCATTCCACTAACCTCTTTGATCAGTACATCACATTTTTTGGGAATGTCCCCTTTGTCTCTTTCAATTAGAGCTCATAGCAGAATCCCTAAGCAAATACTGTTCCTTTCTTCTACTGATCCCTAGACAATCACGACTCATGAACCAAATTTTGATCAGCAGCCTTTGGTGCATGTGAGAAATAGTTAAACCTACCATTCAGTGTCAGCCCACAGCTCCAGAAAAGAAAGGCCCTCCCTCATTCTTGCCACAATCTCCAGAGGGGTATCAGTCATGCTGGCTGTGTTGACTGCACGGATGACTGCCAGAGCATCCCTCAGCACTACAGCAACAAGCAGTGACCACTCCATGCATCCAGCCTCCATCAGTACCTGGAGCAGGTACCTGTTGCGAAAAGAGCAGGTTCTGCATCAACAGCAATGTGCCAATTATCAGGACACAGAAAAAATTGAAAGAAAGTAAAGGAAAAAAAAGGCAGTACCTGAGCTCGAGGTCAGATTGGGGTGGCCCTCTGTTGGCCACTTCCTGCGACATCATCTCTAACTCGTGTGTGATCAGCTGCTCTCCACTAATGCTCTGGTCGAGAGAAGTAGAGTCCTGCTCAGCCAGCCATGAACTATTGTCGGACAAAACATCTGTTGTTGTAATGCTACTGTCTTCAGCTGGCAAAAAAAAGTCAACACATAAATGTGCACACGTGATTATCTACTCCCTCCAACCAAAGGTATGTATGTAGGAACCTTCTCAAGACTAAATCAAGATGGTACCAACAGGGAAAGACTACTGAAATGTAGGTTCACAAGTTAGTTTTTGCTACTTTTTAAGTTAACAGGAAAAGACTAAACTAACCCATTATTTTCTGTAAAAAGTATAGGACCAATAAGTTCCTATCATTCAGAGTTTATTTCTCAAATGATAGCAGTTTGCAAAAAAGGCCCTTCCTTCCTAACCAAACATCCGAGCTGATGGAGTTCGATCTGACCAAGCTTAGTTACAAAATTAATCATGCTTGTTAGCTCCTGCTCTTACATCTTACCTTTATAGATCTGTGGCTTCAGGAAAACTTCATCAGAGGTAAAGGTCACACTCAGCGCATCCAAAGTCAGTGGTCGTGATGGTTCTAGAACTGGCAGCAGGCCAGTGTTGGTCAGCATGCATGAGTGGTCTGAGTCCGGGAGCCCATTCAGCAGCTCTGAGGTCAGGCTAGTACTGGATGCTGTAAAATAAAATCCAAGTGTCACAGGGGAGACTAATGATTTGCCTTAATCAACAGAACAACCCTCCCTGCTCTGCAAGAATGGAGAAAATAGCATCATAAATCCTGGCAGCTTCACAAATTAGAAATTGGAATGAATCAATGCAAACACCAACTATTTCTCAGTAAGCCCATGAAACCAAGTAGTCATGAATCCTCTACCAAAGCTTGAAATACTGAATCTCTATGGCAACAGCATTGCATGAATGACAGAAACATGCTGAGCCAGAGGCATTTACAGAATTCCTCAGTAAGTCAAAGACAATACAATCAGATGCTATGAATGCATAAGACAGTTTGGGACCACAATAAATAAATATAAAAAACTATGACTGGGCGTCATCTCAGTGCAAAGTGTACATCAGCCATGAGTGGATGTCCAAGTTATGTAAATATCTTAAGTCAGCCACTTTGGACAGAATGCTGCTTATTCCTTCCCACTGTTCTTCACGGTTTATTTCCTGCTATGTTGAGTTATTCAAATTAAAAGAGAAAACAACAACATTGTTAAATTAGACGTGACAACACATAGGTTCAGAATGCACTTTACCTGCAAGCAGATTCTTCTTCAGCAGCTGATGGCTACTCAAGGAGAGTATGGGGAATGGCCACTGGAACTGATTATGAACCTCCTGGATGGCAGTGACGAAGTCTTCTACCTTGGCTGCTCGTAACCTGAGCAACAAAAATGTTAGTTTTGTAGTGAGAACTTGTCAGCAGGGTTCAGCAAATGGTTGCCCTGTTTCTGTAGGTGGACAGGATGAGGAGCAGCTGCAGAAATGAAAATACTACTCCACCTAAGGGAAGCAGTTTAAGACTGCCCAATCACTCACTTCAGAATGGTTCTATGGAAAGGGTTCACACTTGCATAGACAGTTTGGTTTGGATCTTGCTCACACGATGCAGGTATAAAACAAGAAATAGTTGTTCACCCCCAAATTTCCTTTCCTTCATCGCTATTTTATCTGAACATAAACCTGGAAGCTGACCAAAGAACCACATTAAATAGTCATTACTGATCAATGTAATTTTAAAATGCAATATCCAAAATTACAACACCCAATCCAAACTTGTCTAAAACCAAGTTGAGCCAATCATGCAAGCCCTGACCGTGACAGAATTACAACTACCTTGTTCACTCACCACATTCATTCTCTACAACTCGCATCCTCCTTAACCAACATTACTGAATCAATGAAGCAGACAGGACAAGTTACTCAGAGACTACCTCTAGTCAGCCCCCAAACATAAGCACACCCCCGTTTGAAGATATGCATGTTACTGACAGCAGCAAGAATCTAAAACTGTACCAGAGATACTCACCTTTCTTTCCTTAGCCAACCAACCAGATGGAAGTCATCCATGTTGGCTGCAAAAAGACCCAGGTCCCGGAGTTGGTGTGTGATGAGCAACTTGTGTGCGTGATGGTTGAGGATTTGATCGATGTAGAATTGTTCTGTTGCAGAGTCATCTTTGGACTTTGAGTTGAATCTGAAGTAAACAACAACAAAAACCAACATTTTTTCAAAGTTACTCGAAAGCCCGGTCAGTGAGTGCTGCATATTTCCAACTGTTTACAAGAGTCACGTTTCACATCATCCCACATGTACTCAAATGACCCTACAAATCTATCTCGTTATTTTTATTACAATTTACCACATACCACATACAAATTCTTTCCCCTTGTACAGATATAATAAATTACCCTGAAGGTATTAAGTATTTCCTTTCCCCCTCTAAATTCAGATTTACATTTCAGCCAGCAACTCAAGGCTGAACGAATTAGTGAATCTGTTCAGGTCCAGCTGGTGGTTCGTTCCTTCCACAACTAATCCTAACCCTACCCCATTTTGAAAGGGAAGTGAATTTCAGAAGACAAGGCACCATGAAATTTGATCCTTGTATGCAAAATGACAGCAAGAGGAACAAACGTTTGTAACCAATGGCGGTGAATTTATTATGCACATCCAATATTCCACACCAATTTAGCTGATATGCAGATGGTAATTCTTTCACAAGTTTGCCTTTTCTGGTTAATAATCCATAAAGTCATTGACCAAACAAACTTTAATCTGTTTGAGTGGCAGCAGTTTATCTACAAAAGGAAATCTGCTCCATCCTCTCCAATCAATGTCTGTCCATCTGCATCGGGTAGTTAATGCAATCCTTACAGGCAAATGGCAGTCGATTCATTGACTTTAACGTAAAATTATTTACCACCACAAGTTAAATTTTATACTCAAATTTCACTCTGTTTGATCAGACAGCAATTGGAGAACTTTTGTTTATCATCAATACATTTATATTCAATCAAAACTATTTCATTAAATTAAACAAATGGGATATGCTTGCACCTTGATAAACATGGAACAGAAAGGGTTAAGCTATGACTGAAGCAACACTTAAGCAGCTTAAATCTTATTTTGAGGAAAGCCCCATCTTGTTGAGTCAACCTGCTCATCCTTTTAAAGAGAGACAGCCAGTTATTTAAAAAAAAAAAGCAACTTCAACTATATAAGCCAGTAGTAATAGAATATATGGTAAAATTACCAAGTTACTGACTTCAAAATGGGCACAAATAGACAACATTGAATTTCACTGAAATTTAAATCCACACTGCAGTCTAAAGGAGCAGATGATAATATTACATTTAGCCTTTCATCAACTGCAGCCTAAGTCTACGACTGACGCGGTCTGTCTTACTTTTTTCTTGTACTTGCCCCCTGGCTGTCAGATGTTGTACTTTTCAGTCTCTCTCTGTTCTTGCTGATTTCCTTTGCTGCCAGTTCTGACTCTGAAAAACTGGTGCTCCGCTGAAGCTGAATGCTGGTCACATTGATGGCACTAGACTCTGATGGTGTGAGTGGGGGGCTCGGATAAGGAGGACTGTAGATGGGGTTGCTGGACATCCGATTCAGAACTCCACAGCCTGCATGGGATTCCACATCACTGGGATCTAGTATTAATATATATATATATATATATATATGCATAGGCACATTACTGTTTAGATACTTATTTGGATGGGCAGAAAACTAGACATCAAAATCCCTCGATCTAGCAGTGGTAGGTACAGTTGCTCTTACCTCTATAAATCAAAAAAACTTATCTGTGGAATAGCGCATCATACGTGTGCACCTGAAACCCTAATACAAGTAAAGGCTTAATTGAGGAAAGGGATATCTACAGACTGGTTTAGGGTGAAGCAATAAGCCAAGACAAACTTAAAATTGGAAAAACTTCAAAACTTCCAGCATCCACCAACCAGGTTTAAAGGTATTCCATCTCATCCAATTAACGCTCACGTGCAGTTGGTATGAGAACCTGAAGTCCAACAAACTAAGGACATTTCCACTTTATTTTTCCATCTCTGGCTTTGAAGTTATTTCAGAGAGACAGAAGTATTCTCCTATTTATGTATTTTACCACGCAACATGGGTGGATTAGTGCATTACATGCGCCTCCCACAATCATTGCTTTTCATCCAAGAATGTTCCTCCGTAATGGAGACTCATTAAACTGCAGACTACTTTTATCAAACAAATAATAGTAAAAAAATAAAAAAAAAGGGGGGGCCCATCTTAGAGATAATGATTTATTTTTCTTTCCTTCCCCTCAAGCAAATCTAGGGCTGGCTGCCACCAGCAGAGACAAATATCAATTCAGATGCTGATTGATTGAGTTGAGTTTTTCTGTAAACAATCTGTCATTCCGTGGCCTCATTAACACCCCGAGAGAGGCGGAGAATTCAAAGAACCCAGCTGAAATGGGTTCTGTTTGACAACATTTCTGACTCGTTAAGCTCAACATAATTACAAACCAAGCCATAATAAAGGCCTCCTACAACAAAGACAAGAGCACTGGAGCTAATTACTGATAGAAAACAAAATGTCTCAAAAAAAAAACAGGAGCTGGGTTAAACTGAATTAAAAACAACAACAGCAAACAGCTGGTAGAAAGCAGGCAGACTGCACCATTGATATCTGCTTGCACACCGAGTTTGAATTCAGAGATATCAGCTCCCACCTCACCCCTAAACTGGTTCTTGCTGCCCGGATTCATCATGGCTGTGATGCGACGAGACCGATCAATGGCAAAGCTCTCCATTCAGATGACAGAACTTTCCAAACCCTGGCTTTCGGTAAACGGTCACATCTTTTGGAAGATACTATAAATGCAAAATGATATGTAGAAATCCCTGATGGGCAGTTGACCAGAGCTTCAGAATTACCTGACGCAGGGTGGGAGGGGAGATCGTACCACCTGTTTAAAGTTTTATTTGTTCAGTAAACTTCTTTCCACGTTGACAGAAACCAAGAACTGTCAAGGCGGTGGTTCTGGTCTCGCTAGCTAAAGTAAAGCCTGGGTTACATAACCTGCAGGAGATGACGGCGACGAACTTTACCAGTCATCCTGTTTATCCTTATCGAACGCCAGCAGTCAGTGCCCGGGATGTTGTTTGCTGTAAGCTCCATGGCTGTTTCCTTCTATACATTCGGTAGGTGCTCCTTTATTCATATGAAAGCTAAGCTGGTGTTACTAGACGGACAAACGAATGTAGTGTACCCACCCTCTTGTAGTGGAAATGGGAAAAAAAAAAAGACAGACTATAAAATAATAATGAAATTGGCCACATTTTCGTCTCTGGGGAAATCTGTGTAGCCCAATACTTTAATTTAGGGATAATCAATGACTCTCAGATGCGAGAAACACTTTTCTTCTTTGGAAAAACAGGAAATCAGTTAAATCCAAAACTCGTCCTGCTCCCGTTCTAGCTGTTCCGCCAAACATCTGATAATCCCAGCCTGGACGGCATTCCGACCAAGAGGAACCATCACCTCCGAGGACGAACCGTACGATGTTTAGCGGTAAAGAAGGACTGGACAATTGTGGAGACTGGCATTTTAACATGGCATACCCGGACCAAACGCCACCAGAACAGAACCATGCGCTCCTTCGCTACAGTAAAAATTACGAGCCATATGCTGCCACCATTTCTAACAAACATTAATTTATTTTAGAAAAGAGGGGAGAAATAGAACGAAAGGCATTCATTCACTGCACTGCCAAAGGAATTTCTCCCAGCATTGATTTTGTGTCGTTGTAGATTAACTGGAAGTTTTTTTCCCCTGTAGTCGGTCCGTTTTATCGGGAAAGATAGATTTCAAAACAAATCCAACGATGTTTGAAATGGAATTTATATTAACCCGAGAGAGATTATGGGCCCTTCAAAGAAGCCTCCACTGCTTCCCACCCAGCCTCTCTCAGTTGACGGAAGGGGTTGGATTCTGTTACCACTGCAGACATCACCACCACCCAATTCTGATCGGAAGAATTAACTGGTGGAATCACTTTCATCTCTGTCACTTTGATTAAGGAATTATCATCTTTTATTTTTTTGGAAATAAAGCCAGAAATGGTGTCTTTAATCATTCAGCAGTGAACCACCATTTCTGCTTCCCAATTAGAAAGCAAGGATGTATTCTGAACCCAAGAATCAAAGTTGCCCTGTGCCCGTCACTATTTCGCTAAATGGCGAGAGCCTGATTTTAAAAGAAAGTAGCATCTTACTTTTGGCCCGCAGCAGCCCAATACAAATCTAAAAAATGAGCTGAAGAAAACCAAAACAGATCTATTACTCTAGAATGAATTAAATTTTCCTGAAAATTTTTGTTATACAAAATATTTTCTTCAATTTTAATGGTCGCTATGAATAGCTTTAGAATATTCTTAAGGGATGAGGGGTCATGGAGAATGGTGGAGAACTGTCTTTGTCTTACTCAAGTAACTCACTAAGCATGAGAATGGAAGTCGTGCGTCTAACTTTTTGAATTCGTTTCTTTAATTTTGTGGAATAGGAAGATCGAAGTCTCTATGGAGACTGGCTTGATTCAAAAAGACTACGACTGCATATTGATCCATCTGCTGGAGACCCAGACTCACCTATCGCGCGGAGAAAGCGAATCAAATCCTTGGCTACATCCCACTGACTCCCGTCCAGGGCTGCATTCAACAGCTGAGTGGCATGCTGTCAAAAGATGAGGGAGACAAATAAATAAAACCTGTAGCGTAGTGCCGCTTCATAGGTTAGAGCAAATGACAATAACTTGATTAGGTTCTCAGTAGCAAACCACCTCTGCCATTCTGCAATGACTCATCTTTACAAGAATGGACTACTGACCATTTGTATCTGTATCAGCAGCAAATACTGATGCCAAATGACATATTCAGGGTTATATATTTCTTAACACGCTTTTTAGTTCTCAGTTCCTTCGACAACACACCATGGAATGTGGGCCAGCAACTGGTGGCCTGATATACAGCACCACATCCTTTTCTAGATTCTCATACCTGAGTAGTTTATCAGTTAATCAAAATACACAATTGCTTATAATCATAGGAACACTTGAGGAATAAAGAATAGGTGCATTTTTATTTTCTGATATTGCAGACAAATTTATTTTTGCTTTGTTAAATGATGTCTAAAGCGTTTATATATTTAAAATTTTGGCAACCCTACAAACACACACTAGGGATATATTTTATAATGCCCTCTTTTTCTGGTCCCTCCCAAAACTGAGTTTGAGGAGTCATGTGAAGAAATCCTCGGAGAGAGAGAGAAAAGATAAAATGAAGCAAAAATATATATATATATAATGTATTACACTACCTGACAAAAGCCAAAGTAGCAAAAGCAGATTCCGCAAAAAGGCCCCTACAGTCATGATGAGACTGATTCAAATGATAATCAAACTGCATGTAGACTTATAAATATTTTATTCTCATCATTGTCCTGCTCTGTTCTGGGAATAGATTGAGCCATATCTCATTTCTTCAACTAAAACAAACTACTTTCATTTCTGTAATGAACTTCTTCCTCCCATGACAGTAATGGCATTTTTATTCACAGCACCGCAACAACTTGCTAGTTCACTCGTTCAGAAAACTATCAACTTTCCTGGCAGAAGAGAGTTCAGTTTCCTCGTACTGATGAATAATTCATGGCCCAATCTACTTTCTAATTTCTTTTTAGCACCTTGAGGTAAAAAAAAGAAGAATAGAATTAAAACATCACATATGACCCGGGAGAGGCGACAGATAATTCATTAGAAGCATTCTCTGAGGAACTGATTCACAAAAAATTCTGCAAGAGAAAGGCAGAGTTCAAAATGGTGTCGAAATCCTAACAGTTCAGAAGATACAACTTATCAGCAGTATGTAGAAAGCTAACTAAATTTAAAAGGAACCAAGTTTTTGGATGTTTAAACTTGATTGCATCAGCAGGTGGATGTACTGAAACTAATGGATAGTCAAAAAACAATGTAGTTGAAGCCTTCCTCACCCCAGTTAATGTGATTCTATTAACTCTCCATTCTGCACAAGCAAAAGAAATCTAAACCAGAGAGTAGTCTTCATTAGCATGAGAATTTCCTTACCATGGTGGAAGCTGCTGGCTAATAGATAAACAAGAAATATTGTTCAGCAAGCGATGAGTTAAGGAAGACAAATAACTGTCGATGTGAAAATAAAAGATAAAAAAAGAGTAATTATTCATGTTACAACCAGAACTAATAACACTATTCGAGACTGGAGTGACTTTTGTATGCACGTGCATCAGCATGAAATGGTAATATTTTGTATGGATCAGCTTGTTACTAGCATCTATAACTTTCAGCCAGTCTGTTGTTCTCTAGTTTGCTGCATAAATACAGAACAACTGCTTTCAGAAGGCACAGTAGGTAGGCAAAAATAGGTAGCACTAAAATTAACAGAGGTGCACATCAACCTTAACAGGTAATATTTGTTATCTATTCCGGCTGAAATACGAAAACAATTCTCTGTCATTCCAATAAGAAAAAAAGAGAGAGAGGAAGACAAAAACGGCAAACTTACCGGCGGCGACCTGGCGAGAATACTGAAATTCTTAAATTGCGGCGCATACTTCTGATACGACGCCGCAGTCTTCAGTTCTCCTGTTTCCAAACACTCCTGGTAAAAAAAATAGAAGGTGTGTTTACTGAGAGAACAACTGGCCAAACAAGCAGGCTAAAGCTGGTGCCAACAGTCATGTTATTCCAACAGCTCCACAGTCAGTAAACATGGTGACTGGGGAAGCAGATGATAAGAAAATAAACAGCAATAGATGAGACTAACCATCACCAGGAAGACTGCTTGACAGAAAGCTAAACACACTGGAACTGTCTACTTGATCCAGAACAGCCGCGCAGCACCAGTTATCAAGCTTTCCTAACTGTAGACTAAATATTTAAAGATTATCTTGGCGACTTCCATGCTATAGCACAACTCTTCTTACCCTTTCAGGAATCCTTTACTCTTCACTTCACAATCTACTGCACCCCTTCCTACCCACCATCTCAGACATCACATATTTAAGGCTCACTGCCTTTCTGTTGTTTTTACAACTCTCAGTACAACCGACTTTAAGACAAAAAAGTTCTAATTATTCATTGTATTTCTTTCTTCTGTCCTTTGTCTCAAACTAGCACAAGGAAGTCATGATTTCACTTCTGTAAATCAAAATTTTGTGTTTTTGGCCATTTATTAGATAATTTTTCTTGCAGGTTATTTCATTTTCAGTTGTCTTCCCTTATCATCATCCAGTCCTGACCCGCCAAGCATAAATGTTCTCTGAAACTTGTGAAAGTTCCTATGTCTACATACAAGCAAACACACTACAGCCAACCAAGGGAGTGGTGCAACAATTAGGCTACCAGACTGTTTTGGTCAAGTTTGCTTCCTGTGAGTGTGGCTTGGTTCAGGAAACCTCCAATGGCATGGTTTTCTTCTCAGATTCCACCCGGTGAAGTCGGCAACACCAGGCCTTGTGTGGCACAAAAATGCTGACAATGCTTTCTGGCAAACTAGATATAATAATACACCTCCCACCAACAAGGGTTGTAGACATTAGTGTATGCCAACAACATCTTGACCAAGAAAGTATTTAAATGCACTTATATGAGAATACCCATTATACCTGGATATTGTACCAGGATACATATATTTAGATAACAAGTCTACTAAATGCAAGGACCCTCAGATTAGCTCTAAACAAATTTGTTAATTAATCTTGAATGTAACTGCAGGGATTCTGTGCACCAGTCACCAGGTGATTAAAACCTCTTGGATAGTCCCAGAAACCAACAGTTATGGTTGCAGCTTCATCTGTTGGTAGCCATTAGCTAAAACCAGAGTCCATATTATGCAACTTCAAAATAAGAAACATCTCGTCTGTTTACTTATAAGAATAGCAAGTTTTTCTCAAAAACAAAGGAAACTGCTAATGATAACACTGGTTTGCAATGAAGACCCAAGTCCTATGACAGCCTCTTGTGATAATCTGTAGCATCTCAATACTGAGAGAGAGGAGGAAATAGGATATAAGATCTCGCAAGCAAAGCTGATGATACTGACTGGTGCACATAGCCTCGGGTCCGTCACACGGGACAACAAGAAAATTACGCAGACACGCCAGAGTATGTGCCCAATTAAAAAAAAAAAAAAACCATGATACAAAATGATATCAAAATAAATGTACTCAAAAACCAGTCTTTCAAAAACTGCATTCTTTACGTTAAACATATTTTGGCCGCCGCCGCCACAACCACCCGAGGTCTGAGACCTGTTAGAAAAGCTGGGTCGGGTAAAAATAGAAATATACACAGGGTTGTGCAAAACCTGCAGGCAGAAAACCACCAAAGAACCTGACCTGGCCATTTGCTCTGTTTCTCCCAATTTCATTCCACTGCAATTTAGCTTCCAATCTCTCACTCATGTAAACGTGTGTGGAAGCATTGCACGCTCATCACATCTGACCATAAAACGGTTGCAGAACCTCAGTAATCAAAATATTAAACCAATTATCTTTATAGCTGTATAAACATAGGTAAACATTCCTAATTCATATAAAACTTATTTTTAAAAAGGAGCTCTCAGACACAGCTATCAAGATGGGGTGAATGAGAAACAGGCCAAGCAAAATCTACAGTGTATGTCAAAATTATCAGAAGCATCATCAAAGATGACCAATGAAAAGGCATCAGAAGGATAGCAATTTGCTTTTGCAAAAATAACCAAACAGCTAATGCAGATCATATGAGTTACATCTTTGCATTTCTGTGCTAAATACATGAACATGGGTGAACTAATGTTGAGAAACCCTGCATGTCACCAGTGAAATGGTGCGAGGACAAATAGTTATTTCTAGATCAGTAAAAAGATGGTCTGTATGGCACCTAAAAAATGGGTAGAATGCCAAATATAGTGGATTGTGTTATGGTTTAGTCTGGCCAAAAATACTACAGATTACTTTTAGATATTCATATTTTCATCATCAGGCCAAGGTAGATCATGGAAACCAGGGTGGATTTTGCTATTAAGCTTGATCTGTGTAGGTTTCCCAACACTGTTGGCAAAACAGCGAACATGCAACAAGCATTTAATATATAGTGTAGTTGCTGGTTACAGCACTGACCTTTACCTCCCTCTACAACTAATGCTTGGCATCCACTGATCTTACCAGCAAAGCAGTAATTTTTAACTAAGCATATCGTACGATGAAAATCGAGCAAGATAGGGGTCCAGCCTTTGTGCTCACTCGCTCATCAGAGCAAGCCCATCTACTGTAAAGATTTTCCAAGCTCTCCACACCATCAGCTAACAACACTAGTGGACCCAACCAAAAAGGTGCCTGTCTACAAACCACACATGGGGGCGGGTGATGCTGCTAGTTGTGCTGTTGGTTAACAGGCTCTAGTGTGAAATAGACAAAAACAAATTGTTACATGCATTAGGCAATGCGTCGATGTGAGCACGAATATGGTTGCTGCTTCAAGCACTGCCAAAATCTGCAGAGACTGTGCAGGTCAGGAGTTGTGATTCCAAAACTTACACACCCACATTGAAACAAGAGTGAATATGGCAAGTCAAAGATAGCTGTTCAATAAGGCATATGCACAGGAACAGAGAATGAATACATTAGCAACAAGGCCTTTCCTATCCTGCTTCCATTGTGTAATATGGCAGCCAACCATGGAACACTAATCTCCCCCAACAGAAGTGAGCCCCATGAAACAGATGCGGGTAGAACCATGTTCCTTACTTAGCCTACAACAACTCAACCCTGTGTTTGTATAGACTATTCAGCATATTACCATCCAGATTCCTCATCAGCAGGCCTGGCGAAATGCTCAAAAAACTACCTGCAGCATAGACCAGATCCTAATGATGAGGAAGCCATTCTCATACAACACTTACTTTTGAATTTATCACCACCCGATGGTGTAAATGACCAAAGACACCACCCCCCCCAATCCTAAATGAAGAAAAGGGACATTTGTATATGGTAGCTAAAACTGGGAACTTTATCATTGCCAACATATACAATTTCCTGAAGATTTATTTATAATTCTGCCTTCCTGTATAAAATCAAAGCAGTAAATTTGACCAAAAAAGAAGGGAAAAAGAACTCCTAAATCAGGGGGTGTAGCTCTCCTATTAGCATCCACACTAACATCATTGCAGTGAGAACTTGAGCACCACAAGATTGATTTTCCTGTGTCTTACGCAGAATTGAGAACTGAGGTGACAGCAAGGTATTTTCCATAAATTGTGAACAAGAAAATTTTCCACATGATCAGTCGTTGCAAGAGAAATCATTTCAGGGTAAGTGGACAAATTTTAATTAATCTGACTTCTGTCCACAAATGACATTCAGTTTTCTGATTTTTTAAGAATTTTCATAACCTAAAACAAAAACTGAAGGGTTCTTTTTTAATGGATGACACAAGAATTGGGAGGAGGAAAGCATGACTGCTGAAAGTTGCAAAAAAAAAAATAAAATAAAAAATGTCTGGATGATAAAGCACTTTTAATTTCCTTTATGGTCCCAAATTAATTCCTCCACGTGTAATCTTACCGAGGCCATGATGCTCTACCCCATCAAGGAAGGGAGAACACTGGGATCGCTGAATCAGCTGGCAGTCAGAACAAACAGCTGCTGTACATCCTAGCTGAGGAAGATGGCATACGGAGAGAAGACCAAGCAGGTTTTTCTAGCTGACATTTAATCGGCTGCTAGCATGTGTAGGGAGTGTATAAGAATGTAGAAGCAGAAAAAAAAATTACACAGCAAAACAAAAGATATGAAATCCTCTGCTCCAAGATGACAGATAACAGCCAGTTAAGGGTGATCTACACTTAAAAGGCAGAGAGATATGTTAGCAGTTAATGTAATTACAAAAAAATCCAATAACATTTTCCATAAGGAAAAGATCTTTCAAAATTTCTGAGAAGAGTTAACAAGAACTATTCATGAACAGTTAAAGCATCCTCATCAATTCAGTCTAACAGAGAGAGGCAGAGAGACAGTGCTATGCAGCCAGTTATGCAGCAGCCGAGGGATACAATATATTTCATTATTGCTTATTTCTCCTGCTGAGCAAAGAAACATCTATACTGTGGCTAACTCCAATCCAATTTTAATTGATAATTAACTGAAGCAGCCAACAGAAGTCAGGTTGACGATTTTACACCGGTGTATGCAAATAATCTAATTGCCACAGTTGTCTTCAGCATTTACTCTTCCACCTGACCATTAGCTTGTTACTTGTGATGATTTTCAAGCAGCCGCAGCTCCGGGACTCTTCACTCCCTCACCAACCTTTTACAAGCACACCAAACGAGAAAGCTGTAAAAAGCTTTCTTTTAATGAGTTCTAGCATCACTGGAATTTCCAACATAAATTTTCTGTTACTTCACCACCAAATACCCGTCCTTTCCCCGGCGGGCAAACTTACTTCACACATTCTGGAATTTAAACCGGCATCACGTTCCAAACTAATCTGCCATGAAGTTTCTGGGAGAGAGATTACCACATCTTTAGATTTATTCTGCTCTACCTTCACTTTATCAGTGCCTGGTTATGCACATCTTATCTGATATAGTAATTAAACCTAATCACTCAAAAGCACCAGTTTATCTCTCTTAAGGACCACGGGTGACAGAAAATGCGGTGCCGCCATGTAAACACTTTTCAGCCACCTTTTGTATGCTGACTAAACACTTAGAAGAAATTAAATGACAAAGGTCTTTTGTTATGGTAGAATGGTATCAGGTGAAATCCTCTTCACACACGCACACTGTCATTCTACTTCACCTGTCAACAAATATTTAATAGCAAACTCATGGAAAGATTACCTGTAATTATGTTTATTATTCATTTTACAAAATGAGTGGGAGAAATTAGAAACTGAGGGGGGAGGAGGAGTATATTTAAGTACAGATTCCTGCTATTTATTTTATCCCCCCTCTAATGGAGGAGAGACACTAAATTTTAACATGTAGAAGTGTTCTCATTCAGTGACTGTGTAATGATGAGAACCAGGTAAATGGGCTGCGTGGGGCAGAATCAACTGATGCCATAAAGCTGCTGCAAACACCGTTTACCTCGAGTTAGTTTCGCTGAGGACTCCTGCTGAAAACTTTGCTGCTGACCAATTTTCTTCAGCTATCAGAAACATCCGATATTCAACTGATTATGAAAACAAAAGGCGGCAGAATTTTCACCACAGTTCAGATTATAGAGATTAAGCTTCTGGATAAGATTTTTTTTTCCCAGTAATCTGAGGTGGTGGTGGTTTTCTAAATAAACTGCTTCTAGAATTGATTTTCTGCATCTTCCATTCACCGGTAAAGAAAGTGGCCATTGTTAAGCTGGCATATTCTGAAGAAATTTCATTATACACAAGCAGAGGACTGGAAGGGGGAAGAGTTGAATTCCAGAAACTGTTGCATATCATTAATTCATTGTAAACAAATATTTTAAGTGTGAATCATAGAGAGAGAGAGAGAGAGAGAGAGAGAGAGAGAGAGAGAGAGACCCCTCCCCTCTCCAAACCATAGGTAAAAAGCCAAAACCTGGACCAGAATAAATATTTAAATACTGATTCATGAAGACCCAGTCTTTTGGGAATAAAAGAAGATGGAGAGAGAAAATTCTAAACCATGATGGCCATAGTGGTGTCTGGAATGCATAATTATTTAAACAGTGATTCATCGAAGACAGTGAATCAAACTGGAGTTGATAGATGATGGATGTGCGTGCGTGCGACCGGATGCCACTGCCGGTGGGGTACATGTTGATGCCGCATTGCTGGACAGAATGACTGACTCAGCAGCCATGGTCAGGATGAGGGCCCAGCAGGATGTATCGACAAAGGGACATAGCACAAGACTGTGATGCGAAATTAGGTTCAATCTTGAAGTTATCCAGCATTGATTCAGCCGGAACTTCATCCACAGACAAAGTGACTCAGGCAGGGACTACATCACTGCAGAAATCATGGCCCATTGTGATGACCCCAATTATTCATAAACCAAGAATATGGACATGAAAAACAAAAAAAAAATGGCAAGTACACAAAAATAAGAGCTGATGAGGTAGAAGATCAGTAAAGGACAGCTCAGCCATTAAACAGAAATTTTCTTAACAAACTATAGATAAATTAATATAAATGTACTAACAAACAGATTATTGAAAGAGAGGAAAAGTTAAATGTTTTTTTTTTTTAAAGAACAAATCTAAGAGTTGATTAAAAAAGTCTGTCAAAGTGCATTTAACGAATGAGTCTTCATACCAAGAAATGCAGAAATCTGTCACAGCTGCTGAAATAGTGCAGCACAACTCTGAGAAATGTGGCTGTTAATGAACAACCAGTTGCTTCAGTCACCTGGGTAAAGAGGACAAGCTACAGGTAAACAAATAGCCACCTTACAAAAGTTGGAGGCCCCCCCCCTTCTGATGTCAACAATAAAAATTCCTGGAACACAGAAAGTGGTGCAGCTTCACTTCTGCCCATTGTTTTAAAACATCATGGCTGCTGGAGAATTCTTTATATTGATGAATGAAAGAATTTATCAAAAAGAGTTGTCTAACAAAATGGCAAGACCCGGGGCCAACTTTCAGAAGTCCAAAAGGATCCCTTGTAAATCTTGTAACTCAGTGAGACATTGTAAGTCACATCAAACCCTTACGATTACGGGTCAACATATGGAGCTCAACTGGCTTGCATTTAACCCTTTAGCATTTAAACTGGCCTGTTTTGAGAGGTTGTCTTTAGCAACAAAGTAAATACCCTAAAATCAATCTATTTTGTACAGCTGTAAAGATATAACTAAAAAGTACTTTAAAATAACAAAATTATCTTATTTATATGAAAAAAAAGGGGACTTTCTTAAATAGTAATGGAAATGCTAAAGGGTTAAATCAGGGGCTGCATTCCTGTTTATGACCTCAGAAAGAACCCCTTCTCCTTATGAAGCAGACTCCACTAAGATCTGTTATATTTCCATTTTTTTGTTAAAGTGTGAAACCATACAAAAGTCGTAACAGTAGCTAACATCAGCAGCTGTTCATTAATTGTGGATGTGAAACACAGATACCTGATGTGCTGTCAATTCAGTTCTTACCTGGTTAACACGCAGGTCCCGACACACGTGACATAAGCACATTACTCACCTTACTCACCGTAATTTGCGTGCCTTTTCTTTCCTTTGTTGTTGGTGTGAATATACACGCTTTTAAAATGTCAAAAAGGCCTGCAGATACCCCTATGGCACCGGTAGGCCTACCATAGTGATAGCTTACCTTTCCGATGGTTAAGTGTGCATCTCTTTCTTATGGTTTCATGCACAGAATGATTCTAAAATATTGCATAAAACTACCTGTAGGCTGCATGTATCCATATACAGGTATAATGTTGCAAATGAAGTTGTGCCCAATCCCCACTTCCCAGGGAGGTTAGCTACCAAATTATGCCAGTACATCTATATTCCAAAATCCAAAACACATTCGTTTGGCTCAAAGAATTTTGGATAAGGGATTCTTAACCTGTAGATAAAATTGACTCAACTAACATAAGAAATCCATCCCATCTCAACTTTTTAGGAAGAGAGTTAAGGTCTTTCAAAGTTGTTTTTTTTTAAATTTCTCCTTTATCCCATAATTTAAGGATAAAATTCTGGTGGCAAACAACCATTTTTGGTTACTGTGCTACAACTTGACTAAATGACAACTCCTGTGATGTTATTGTCAGAGAACAAGCAAGAGAGACAAAATAACAGTGATAGAAATGTTTCTGTACAAAGAGCATACCAACAGGGAAACAAGCCAACCAGGACAATAAAGATGCTTCTAGAACCCTGGAAATCAAGTCATTACCCACATGGAGATTTAAAAAAAAAAAAAAATTTCTCTCTTTCTAGTATCCTTTGTTTTCAAGATAATTTCAGACTTTCCAATTGTGTATTGGTTCAGTTGGAACTCTCCTGCCAAACCACAAACAACTTTGTGTGAAGTGCCATATGGAATTGTGGCTGATTTCTGATGTCACTACTTTACTTACTCTATGTGAAAAGAGCCTAAAAATGCAAGATGGCAATCTGACAGGTGACTAGGGGTTTTA
Source organism: Nautilus pompilius (assembly GCA_018389105.1). Classification (NCBI taxonomy): domain Eukaryota; kingdom Metazoa; phylum Mollusca; class Cephalopoda; order Nautilida; family Nautilidae; genus Nautilus; species Nautilus pompilius. Next base: position 56,844 of record JACATO010000086.1, on the reverse strand, counting down.
GCACTGAAACCCAAACTTTTTGTAGCTGGTGGTAACAAATATCTTCAGTTTCTACGAGAGAACAAGAAAGAGACCATAACCACAAGTGCAGGGAGAAGAGAGTAGACAAGATTTTTACCTTCATATCCCCACAGACTACAGGTGCAGCGATTTACTATTTACGTTTATAGTCTTAAGCAAACAATGTCACCCACCACTTCCTCTTCAATTATCCTTTCAAAGAAATCCATTTGGAATTTTTATGCCTACATTTTTTTAATTTTGGAATTGTGAGCAGATCCAATTTTGTGCACAGGAAGTAAAACGGAAACATTACAGCATTGAAGAACACCACCATGTCAAAGAATCTGTACATGGTGTTGGCCAAAATGGAACAGAAAATAAAAATATAATCCTATTGTTGATGATCTATTCACAACTATGACAGTACATCTTTGCCAGAGCCATCTTGCTGTGCTGTTGGATGCACATGCAGAGATTTATCACAGAATTTTTGCTCAGCTAAATGCTCTTTCTAGACACCACACACTCCATGTTTTTGTGGTGCTATATCAGGTGTTCTGTCCACACGGGTGATGGTTGCTTAGGAACGGGTCCATTGTCATTTCACTGATCCATGTTCTATCACATTTAGAATCCCTCTCAGAATAAGCCTGATTCAACTTCTGTGGTCGGGGAGAGAGAATTAGATAAATAACAGATTAAACTGTAAAAAGCTGTATTTAGATCTTTAAGATCAGCATATAAATAAAAGTCATCACTGTCCTTGGATTGGTTTTCCGAGAGTACTGTCACAGATGGTGGCTGCAAACCTAAACAACCCTAACCCACAACAGTAGCGAGGACTTGGCTATGACGAGCCAGCAAAGGACCAACTCCCTCCCTATGCTAAACAAACCAACATAAAATTAAACAAGATACGATGCAGATTTCTCAGGTCTCTGTAAGAAAGAGTGGATTTTCTCTCTCTAAGCTATTCTTAAATGCTAAACATCACGCTCAGTCAGTATTTGTAGCCATCATAGAATTAAAAAAGAAAGGGTCAAACAGCAAGTTTATGCAAATAACACTAAAAAAAGTGTAGCCCTGGATTAATAATGGTGTTGATTTTGGCGCAATGGTATACTTCAATACCAGTTTTGTTTTTCCAGCACCAGCTGTAGACGTTTTCACACGTAATAAAACAATGTTATGGCTGCTGTTTGCAAAAGGTGAACCCCATTGGAATGCAGTTGACTGAATGGTGCATAGTTCTCAGAAATGTTCCATTCATGCAGTTAGGTCTGAATCTCAGGAGACTAAACCCATACATAGGTGAGCAGGGATAGGATGGAGCCAGTCTCTAATGCAGTTGACTGAATGGTGCATAGTTATCAGAAATGTTCCATTCATGCAGTTAGGTCTGAATCTCAGGAGACTAAACCCATACATAGGTGAGCAGGGATAGGATGAAGCCATAGTTCTCAGAAATGTTCCATTCATGCAGTTAGGTCTGAATCTCAGGAGACTAAACCCATACATAGGTGAGCAGGGATAGGATGGAGCCAGTCTCTAACACACTGCCTCTTTTAGAATCCCCATGACATCACTTTTCAGCTGCAATATTAATTTTACCACACCTTCAGAGCATCATCATCACTACTAAAGACATCCAGGGTGAAGGATTTGCATTCTTAAAAGTGACCTGACCTGTCATTAACAGTTTCCTGAAATATGGAATTGACAAACAGGGTTATGTAACTTTAATTAAATAACCAGTGCTGCACGAATGTGAACACACCCACTAGAAATTTTCACAATTCTTGGACAAAAGAAAGGAATCATTGACACAGATGAAAAAAAAATTCGTAGACCAGCCATCATTGTTTCTTGGCCTTGTTAGTTGTGACCTATTGTCCCTTTTCTTGCTTATAGTTTAAGTGATGTAGGAAGGTTAACTGCGTGTGGAAAGTGGCAAAACGATGAAAACTAGGTTTTTCTTTGCTGCTTTTCTTCTCCGTTTGTCTGGCCAATAATTACAGTGGATGATGTTTCCGATGGTTCAAGTGTTTTGCCAAATTCAGAAAAAGAGAGAGAGAGAGAAGAGAGAGAGAGAGAGAGAGAGGAGAGAGAGAGAGATGGAGAGAGAGAGAGATGGAGAGAGAGAAGTGTTTTACAACTCAATGGCTGAGAGATCGATAATCAGTTCAGTAGCAAAATCAGTTCCAGTTGTCTTCCCTACTTGACTATGAAGAATGTATCAGGTGATGAGCATTTAATAAATTGAAGTAGGCCAAGCAAGAGAAAAACCTTTAATTTAATTAAATGAAATCTGCTGAGTGTCAGTGCGACGAGATTTGACAGAACTGCGTCATGAAGGCAGACGCTGCCAGCTGAGGCTCGTCTGTGAGGTTTCCAGCAGGAGCATAATCCCTCAGCCACTTCGCTCCACTAGGTCAGTTCTCGGTACGGTTCATTTCTAAACAGCTGGCTGGCACAGAGCCAAGGATGCTGCATAAAACAAGATGAAGTTGTGGCCTAACATGCCGCTTGTGAAGCTGTAATAAAGTTCTGTTATTCTTCCAGAGAAAGCCCGTTTTTGGATAAGGCATTCTGGGGATTGAACAAGTTATGCTGCATAACAGGCTAATTGGCATCAAACATTCCTGCAGCTATTCCATTCGTTAAGTGAACTACTCTCTGTAAATTCTGTTCCTGTAGAGGTGATGGCCCCTTTCTCACAGCCCCTTAAGCAATTTTGCCAGAACTATACAAGAGTTCAAACAAAAAGCACAAAACGCTCAGAAAGCCTGTAACTCGTTTAATATGCAGATCATAGTAAAAACATTTTCAAGGAACCAAAATTAGCAATAAGACAGTAAGAAAACATTAGAATTTCTCAGTGATTGCATTTCTACTGAAATCCGATGGGTCAGGGCTCAGTATTTTCACATACATATAATAAAATAATTTTAGAAACACTGAGAGAAACTGCTGCTATAGAAATCTACATGCATCCCATTCTCAATCCTGCCATTTATTTTTGGAGGGGGGGTTAATATCCTTGTTTTCTTTAATCAGAACTCTTCTATTAACCTCCCCAGACCATTCTGTTTTTCATTATATCTGCCAGCAGGCTTCTAAATGTGTAAAATAAATAATTAGAAGTTTTTCGTGGTAAACTGAAAGAATGGCAATTGCTCCAGATGAGGCCGGACTCCAGCATGGTCAGGGGGGGAGAACTGTCTCCCTGACTAGATTTCTTTTACAGAATCAACGACGTGTTAGCAAAAAGGAAAATCCCTGAAAGACACTGCCCCCTGTCCCCCAACCACATCAGTGCAGACATTCAGCTAAAAGCAGGAAACTCCTTCCACTTATTTATACTAACAAGGCAAGGGTCATGGAAAACCATTTTTAAATGATCTTAATAAGATAGAATCCAAATTGGCTGTCCTAACACATTACTTATTTACCCTTACCTAATAATTATCCAGTGGGAATCTGCCAACCCATTATTTGACCTCTGTATGGTGATGGCGTCAGCTACTAAATAACCCCAAATATGCCGCCAGTTCAGCCCCCTGTAACATGCGCTTATTTTAAATAAGGAAGTCAATGTAAATTATCCGGAATCCCTTAAAACTATAAACAATTTTTTTTCTCAAATAAATATTAATAAATTCTAAAGTCTTTCCCACCCCCATCTTTTTTAGGTATGGTGACATGATACCAATGGGATGTAGATGGGATTTCTCTCAACAAATGTGAACAAGAAATGGCCAGCACCTTTTTTTTAAAAACCATTTCTGGTAGTAGAAAATTTACTACTACTAAAAAAGGAAACATGTGAACATTCCAGAAGCCAACCCTTTGAAGAGCTCCCTTCCCCATATATTTAAGGGTGAGTGGCAATCCTAGCTGCTTAATTATCCCCATAAATAAGCATCTCCTAGGTTCTGCAAAAAGCCCTGTAGGCTGGAAAGATATAAAACAACAACAAGCATTCCTCAAACAGTTAATCACCAGTCATCCTCTGGCCCACTCTGAAGTATTTTTCTATTTGGAAAATTCGTTTCATTAGGAACTGTGGATAGCTTCTGTGAAGACGAATCACCGATGAGAGAAAGCCCTAAAACTGGAAACCAGTCTTATCTGCATACCCCTAGCCTCAAGTCAAAACTGACGTGTAACTGGGAATTTGGGAGCCAAAAAGGATGTGATGGATCTAGAAACAACTAATTTGTGAGAAATGAGAAAATGAGGAGGGGATCCTTACCAAGCTCGTTAGTGAACTATGATTATTTGTCAGGGGAATTAACTTGAATAAGCTGTTTGATTCTCAGGTGTTAAAGACAGATTTGCTCCCCTTTAATGCAGAAACAAACTTCATTTGTCCTATTTTCTATTCATTTGTCCTGGTTACAGCCCGAACAATTGATCTCTCTTGTTACTCTTGACCTGAACGTTCATTGAAAGCCGACCAGAGCCAAAACAGCATCCTCCCTCTTCCACTCCCAGAGCAATTAAATGGAAAGCCGTTGCATGATCAAGATGCTCTCCACTCTTCCCCAGCTAGCTGCCTGCTGCTACCTTTAGAAATGATGCTGGATGGAGCCTGTATCAAACTTCCTCATTCGTCATGTACTGCCACCCAGTACTTATTAAGCTTATTTGGCTTTTAGATATGATGCTCATTAGCTACATTAATATCAATGGGATCATCATGTCTGGCCATTTTAACACAAGTATTTTTTTGGAAAAAGTTCACAAATCTCACTCTCATTCACTCCTCTACTCAGGCTCAGAGATCTGATACTTTCTACAATCAACAATGGTTTGTGCACCAGCACCCTGAAGACCAACCAAATATATATATATGATGCAGGTGAACAGGGTGCCCTAGGAACATTCAGCACCAGCTGGCAATACCAGGTGACAGTTATCATTGGGAAGTGGAGGGTTACTTACATCTGATCCTAAGGACACGCACTCAGATAACTTCCAGCTTCAAGAATCCATTGGTGGCAAAGTTCATAACCCATAGCTGATTTAACACCATTTCATGTCAGTTCTGAGCTTCAATTCCCAAATGTTTTCATTAGAAATTTTAATTAACCCCTTGGCCACCAGAAAATGTTGATGAGTACCACAGTAGTACCCAGGAGGATAGAGGCAAGAGAAAGTTGCCAGATGATTACTATTTTCTCTTAGATGATCCCAAGTGGTATTTCATTTTGACAAAGCCTCTCTAGGTATTATTTTAAGAAAAGACTAAAAGTTGAAGTAATTTCATATACACTAGCCATATCATCCTCATGCCACCATGGAGAAATTAAATAGTTAAAAAAATTCTTCTTATATATATAAGGTTATCAGAGAGGTGACCATCTACAGTCATATGAAACAGTGAACAAAAGTTGCAATTGCTTTTTCTTCACCTGCTAATTCATTATCATGTCATAAAATAGATTTACTGAGGTTTACTTTGCAGTAAACACCACCATCTCATGTTTGCCTACATTTTTATGATATCACTGATATTTCCACGGATCACACTGCACTGCAGTTAATCCTGTCAGTGAACTTTTTAAAAATTTTTTTAATGCAGCTTTTGAAACAGTGGATGATGATAATCTCAGATTCTGCCGCTGCTCTTCCTTCCTGATGAGCTGACTGACTGCACTGGTCTAGTTAGCAGGAGTCATGTAAGAGTATTATAGCATTTAAAACAGCAGCAGCAAGGGAGTTTAGTTATTCTGACCTTGGTGCAAAAAAAAGAGAAATTCCCTGAAGCTACCTTCTATCCCATAAGGGCCATTGTGTGGGATAATCTAAAACGATAGTTGGTGACCACCACACAAAGCATCTTTATCAGGACTGAATGTTAACACTGTATACCACCTTAAGCGCATTTAAACCCACTATCCTTCAAATTCGTATCAGTCAGCGGGCTGTGACACAGTACCTTCTTCATTGATATAAGCATTTATATTAACTAATTTATATATTGCTTCAGCTCTGTGTATTTTGTATTACAAATGTCTTGACTAAAATAATCAGCCAGTTTAACACAAATACTAACTAGTGCTTCTAGGCTGGGAGTATGTACAGTTGGCAAGAGTTTTTTAGTTTCTATACAATGTGGACTATTTAGGTAGCACCCTACTTCACAAAGGAATTGACTCTAATAATGTTTAAAACAAATACAAGGAAGACCAACACTCCACATTAGTTCGTTGACTATAGGTCAGAAGAATGCTCCAACTCCATGGATGACATACCAGCAACAAGGCAATCTATTGTTTGCTGATGATAAATCATATGGTTGCAAAACAAAATTAGTAAGAACAACAACAGTCAAACATGTAGAAAGATTTCTACTCTAAACTAGATTTAAAAGTTAGCAAAATTCTGATATTTTAGAGCGCAATCTATCTGGAAAGTAATAGCCCTGGCCAGAAATACCTTCCTTTCTTTTCACATGCTGATATGAAACACAAGGGGAGTGAACCCTGATTGTCTGCCAGGTAATGTTGCCAATCCTGCACCATGTAAAGCCTGGCACTTTTGATTTCAGCCGAGAAGTAGCTACCAGAACTGAGGAAACCCATGCAGGAGTTGGCTATTGTAAAAAAAAAAAATATATATATATACACCAGAGCAGGCCAATCAATCCTGGCTAGAAATCAAATTGGACCCTCAAACATTGCAGTCCACCACTGGATTACTGTGCTGTCCAGAAATTCATGGAAAGAAACACAATAAAGGGGAGAGGGAGGTCACACGACTCAGACTTACATATTTTGGAAAGTCAGCAAATAAGAGAGGAAAATCATTGATGTGACAACAATAAAGGGATTTTCTTTCCTTTCTCTCATTATGCATTTTACCAGAATATTTCACACACCTTTGTTAAATACAACAATTTTCCCCGCCAGTTTATAAGGTAGATTATCCACGCAAAGCTACAGTTATAATGCTAAGAAATACTGAAAATAAAAAAGAAAGAAAGAAAAAGATCTCACCACTGATAAAAAGCAGAACGAGAAATAAGAACAATTACACACGAGGAGGCAACAATAGTGAAGATACTCATGATCAATTTAAAATGAACCAAAAAGGACAAAAACTGTAAGTTACTGTTAAATACAAAAAGTAGAAAACATGAAACACACACACACGAAAGATCCCTCCTCCAGCTCTCCTACAAAAAGTGAATTATAAAACAAGCAAAAACCTTGCCATATTTTATTCCTTTTTACTTATAAATTAGATATGTGGACAAAACCTCATTTAAAAACTAGGTGTTTTCTATTTGCAATATTTTACAGTTCACTTGGCATAATAAATGTGAACTACAATCAAGGGACATCTTCAGTGTTTGATTTTCTGGTGTTTTTAAAAATATGTACATTTTTTTTATATTACTAACCAAAAAAAAAGTTCCCATTTTTAATGAGAGAGAATTATTTGGCCAAAATGGAAGACTCAGTAGTCCTAAATCTAATAACGTATCTATTGAAGCGTCTTTAAATATCACAGATGCCTTGAGACAGTTTATACCCACTACTGTCTCCTGACACTGTAAATACAAAGACAAGAGACGTGATAAATGTCTGGGAGCAATCAAGAGAAAGAGCACACACCGCTTCATTAGAAGTGATTTGTCATTGTTTTTTAGGTGAATGCAATTCCCTTTATAACATAATTTCGGTCCCTACTTTATCTTTAATAATCCATCTGTAGTTATTTCTGCAGAAAATGGTTAAAAAGCAAACAAAGCAAATAAAATAGCTACTGCTACCCTGTTCAGGAAGGAGTAATGCCAGGATGCTGGCAGAATTCTTTAAGTTCATCACTAAACAAGTTGGCAGATACACCCAAACTTCTTTTAGGTGTTTGCGCTCGCAGAGATCTAAATCCCTGGATGGGATAAAACATGACAGCAGCAGCAATGGTGGAAAATAAAAGGGTTTACCTCAAACAGATCCTTGGGATTGCCAACCTTGGAGAAAAGATACGGCCAGAGTGCCACCTCCGTCTTGCGAGCACAGTGAACTACTGTCTGGAGAAATTCTTTGAATTCCTGGATAAACGCCACAACACGAGGTAGAAGTGGATCTTCAAATTTAAAAAAAAAAAAAAATTTAAACGTGTAAAGAAAAACTTACCGTATATAAAACTGCATTTAACATGACACTCTTACTTATTAATCCTCTGAACCCAAAAGGAACATTAACTCTTGATTCTTTCAAAGCTCTAAACCAGTAAAATTAGGCATTTCCTTCAAAAAAGAATAATAAAACAAAAAGATCTGATCAATGTAATTTAACAGGTATTAATCAAGTTATCTCCTCTTCATAGCTTCAGAAGCTACCAGGTTAAAATTATAACACCTGTGGAGTTGAAATCATTTGAAACCTTGTGTGCAAAGTAAGGATTTATAATGTCCCGTTATTATATTGTGCCCATTCTCACTTTTTTGACAATTAGAGATGACAACAAAAGATAATGCAGACCAATGGAAACTCCACTTAAGAGTGAGTGGACCACAAGTGAAACATCCTTTTAAAAGACCCCCAGAGTTGTGCTGTCTGGTTAGTGTGATGACTAGCTAACAATGACTGATAGGAGGACAGAGTTAATGCTTGCAAAACCAAACAATGATCAACTCATTAAGATGGTGAATGGCAGACAGAACACCATCAATGAAGGCAACAGTGATATCCGGCAATAATCTTGATAAGGTACACCCTCTGTCTGGGAAGCTTCTCTTTGATAAAGTTGCACTGCCCCAGGGATACATTTTAATTGGATACATGCATCCGTTGCCCTGGTCAACACGGGTTGGATTCCAAATTGTGGACAGGCAGACAGGTCCTACTTTATGAGAGAGAAAGAAGAGGTGGAGGGGAGGGGAAAGCTTAATTATCCTGGAGCTTTAACAAGCTCCTGTATGAATGGTGGTAATGTTGATATTAATTTTTTTCAGTTACTGACAAAAGTCTAAACTCAATCCTTTTAAAAAAAAACCAAACAAACAAAAACTAAAGCAGGTACAGATGGACTCTCACCTGGAATGGGTTCCTTTGATGTGGCCTCAGCCTCCAACACCTCATGCAGCAAAAGCTCCAGAACGTGTGCAAAATATGGCAGCTCTCGACAGCAGTGGGCCAGGTCAAGAGCATGGACCCCAAGGCTACAAAAAAAAAAACAAAATCAGAAGACCATGATATTCCCAACAGCAGCCTTTGCAGATTCAAAATCCTATGGAGTAAGTATTGGTTCCCCCCTTCTAACCCAGCCCCATCATCCTCTGATTTTTTAGAAGCGCGTGTCCCACACCACAAAGATGACTTGAATGTCAATATGGGGGGTTTTACCTGACAAAAGGTAACACTGGCTCGGCAGTTACCGAAAACCATCTCCTGGCACACCAAGTGCATAGAAACTTCGTGACTTAAACTGACAAATCAAATTTAGCTACAAAAAAAAACTGATAGTGAGCAAGATTTGTCTAAATGTTACTAACAAGAACAATTACTGTTTTTTTTTCCCATAAAATTTCTCTTTTACAAACAGCGGCTACTGAGAGCCAAGATGGCCCCCAGATCTGTCATTTCTGCACTATATTCCAACTTACTCTGAACTGAAGCGTGTTAAATCAAGAGACTACTGCACTAGTGCCCTGAGAGTAGAAAATTTAATAAAATAATAATTAAAAAGTTCTAGAGAAAGTTTTTAAGAATTCTTTCACATTCTTAACAGTTTAGTGCTTTACTTTAGCAAAGCATGACAGACAGAAGCCAATTCCAATTTGTCTGTATAAAGGAAACAAGAAAATGTAAACATCACATTACAGATGTTCTTAAACAAGTCCAGTCCACTGCAGAGAGCCTTTCCATCATTTCCCAGTCATGTGGCAGACTAAAAGAGTCTTGGTGCGTGTCATATCTGTTTTACATTTAGAACAAAGCTATGATAACAATGCCTTAATTTAAGTCCCCCACACTTTTGATACCTATCACCACTATTTACAATTCATTTCAACATTGAAATTATGAACCACAAGCCATCAACAATATTATAATTATCAATAATTAAATATTTTCCAACTGAGACTTTGGAGATGATTACTATTTTGTGTTGTGGAGCTCTTATGGAGAGAGAGAGTACAAATAGTAATGCCATAACCTATATGAACATCATGCTATACGTCACAAGAAACTGCACTTGTCACTATACATATTGAAAAAGTTTTAATAGCTTAAAATCAAAATCAATGACATACCTAATTTTTTCCAATAACTTAACTAGCGAAAAGAAATTAAAGTTAATTAACACTTGTCCTTTAACTAAACCCAAAAGAAAAAACATTTTTCACCCCTGTTATTCTTAACTACCATGTAGATTTGGCTTACATGAAGAACCTCTTCTACCTCAGATTTTGAATAACAGCACTGCAATTCCATGCACTATTTAACTCTCTTAAAGTTACTCGTTGAGAAAGGTAGTAGCTGTGTATATACCTCCCCTGATTGAATAAAGATAGATCAGATTTGAAGGGATAAAAACTTACTTTCGTCTCAGCAGTTGCCTGAGGATGTGATGCAGATAGATCTGGCTCTGAAAAATGAAACAAAAACATCAGAGATGCTGCTCAAAAAGATGGCAACAGACAGAACCTAAACCTGTGTTAAAGCAAAACTAGTGAAGTAAATCAAATATGTGCAGGGAATAATTAATTTGATATTCTAGTACAAATCTACAACAAAGATGGCTCAGTCAGCATTCATCATGAGACCTGGCAGTGGTTTGGGTTTGATCAACCTTCGCAAGAAACTGATGGCCTAAAACCATTTTGTTTGCTTCACTTACAATGCCTGTCATCCACAAAATGTAGCATATTGATAACAGAGCTACGAATCAAAATTAGCTAAAAGGTCAGGTGAACAAATGCTCTTGCTTGATGCCATGCTAAAACCAGCAACAAGAATAAAAGAATATTTGGATTTAAAGTAATTATATAGTTGGAAAGCAGCAGCATGTTGAGTGAGGCAGTCAAGTTGTCAAAACAAATTAAAGGGACAGGACTGTCAAAACTGGTGATAATGTACCTATGCTAAGAATGAAATTGACTAAAAGAAATAATACAAAACAACTAACCGTTCTGTCCAAGGTACAGTAAGGCAGATCGCTAGGTAGGTGCCTGTCCAGGCTAGAAAATGAGTAGTTGACTGCATCACAAGCTGTGCCGAGAATGATGGCATCTTCAAAGAGAACAGCTATAATAAAAAAAAAGAGAGGAGAAATAAAACAAGAAACATTTACAATCTTCATTGGGATCAAATGATTTTAGTAGTTATGAATTTAGTAACTGATGGTCATGTGTCTTTTTGGAAGTCAAAAGAAAGAAACTAGAAGTTATATCATTTAAGGGATACAAGGGGACAGATCATTTAAGCTATGGTAAAAAGCTAATAAGACATTTGAGTTAGCATTAGGATTTAAAGAGAAAAAATACAAATATGATTTTGGTTAGAAACTGGATGTTGAGAGATTTAGTTATAATCTATAATCAGAGAATTTGGATTAAAAATTATTTTCATGCACTGAATAAATTCACCCATTCCAAACATACCCCTGGTGAATTACACCAAAGTGAAAATCTAACCCTCACCACATTTCAAAACTGCACTCACCAAGGGGATAGATGTCAACTTTGAATGGCAGCATTATTCTCTTTGACATGAAGTTGTGTGTGGTCCCCTCATCTCTAGGGAACAGAGGTAGCCACACCTGGAGACAAGACAAGCACATTACTTTCACAGGTTCCAATTAGAGTATGGTAAGGATACAGACCTCTGAGGAGAAAAGATTATACAAGGTTTTTGTGAAGTGAACTGTTGAGATTAAGTTCACAGTAAAGCAGCTAGCAGCAGCCTTTCACTGCAGATAACATTTTCATGTACCCACACATAAGTGAAAAAGAAATATTCTTGTATACGTATTGGAGCCATGGAAACAGAAACACTACTATAGGGAGCTAATAAATAAAAATGAAAATCTTTATCCACCAAGAGATATAAAAATAATACTCTTTTAGGGCTGAGAGAGAGTGAATCTGATCCTCTAAAAATAAATGCCCTGATTAACTTGAATTACCAAGCAACAAAATTTGATATTCATTGGATAAAAGTGACAAAGCATTAAGAAAACATGTTGGGTCTGCAAAGAAGTTTCCAGAAAAATTCACTCAGGGAGACCAGGAAGAAAATGGAAAAAATAAAAAATATCTATAGACAGTATTTTTTTTTAAATGACCTACAAGAAAGAGAAAGACTATTTCCTTCTAGCCACATGTATAGTATTTGACACAATTATGGAAACAGAAGAAAACTGGACTTAAAATGCGAATAGCATCATAGAACCACTCTGACTGGTTGTCATGGAAACAATCAGAAAGTGCCATACCTGCAGAAAAACTGTAAGAATATAGGCAGTAATATCATTGTAGTGTGGCGAATACTATGGCTCCTGAAAAGGAAATATCACATGACAAGCATATTGAAATCAAACTGTTACCTAGTGAAGGCTGCTCTATGCAGAAGATTGCAGCCCAGTTTCATGTTTCAGAAAGAGCTATACACAGAACTGGTACTGTTGGCAATAGATGAGGCCAAGAAAACATCATAAATTTTGGTAAGTTTGGGCTAAGTACTTCATAATATGTTCTCTACATGAGAGACAATGAACCAGTAGATCTTGCAAATGACCCAGCTGTAAGTATGGATGTTAATCACTCTTTAAGAACAGCAAGATACCCGTTAGCATGGTCTCATTGGATGTGTAGCTGCCCGTAAACCTTTGCCAACAGTTGACTAAACTGAAAGGTGTTGTTTACAGAGGAATCCACGTTTGAATTGTCTGGCAGACTGAGGACAACTGTTATAGTGGAGCATGGGGGTAGATCAATACAAGCCTAAAGCTGCATATCAGCCAAGAGTATCAGATATACCTAAATTTGAAGGTATTTTGACTGTCAACAGGTATGGGCAAGTTCTCATCCATCATACCATTCCCTCAAAATGACTTCTAATTGGATGAGAATTCATCTTCTAACAAGACAACCATATAGCCAATGTAAAGAAGAACTGTCTAGAATGTAAAGAGGCTGATGAAACAAAAATGTCTGGGCCTGCACAAAGTTCTGATATTAATATGACTGAAGCAATATAGGGTTATACAGTTACTATGTCAAATGGCAACCAAATATCTTGGATGAATTGTGAACAGTGCTACAGGGTATTTGGAACAACATTACAGTCATACATTGATAACCTATATGGAAGCAAGAACATGGTGTTATGATATATACAGAGCAAAGGGATCACATACCTAATACTAATGCATTGTAACATTTATTTTACTTTTGTATATTTTCTGTAATATGCACTGTGTATGTATTATTACATTTCTCAGTTGCAATTACTCATTATTTGTGCATATCCTGTTTCCATAATTATTTCCAATACTGTACATCAAACTATCTTTTAACAACCAACATCATCATTTCCTTAACAGATGAGCTACAAACTTTCTCTTTTCCTTCCATCACCCACCTTCATCCCCTGAGCACCACATCCTAACCACAAAGCTTCCATCAGCTGCATCTTCCCAAGGTTTGCTCTGGATGTTGTCCAGAGGTTCTCCACAGAACTGGCAACCACAGATGGTGAGCAGAATGGCACTTCCTGCTGAAATGGAAGTCAGGTTCCCGTAAACTATTAAGCCTTAACATTACTCACATACTTGCCATAGTAACCGGAACACCACAGATTTCACACTCTTAATGCATGTACAATAACTGTTTGTCATCTTCAGTATTTGGTATATTTCTAACATACAATGTCTGAGCATGAAATCTGTCAGATTATCAATTTTTTTTGCCCACAAATTCCACAGATATTCCTGCAATTGTTGCAATGAAGTTAGTGTTGGGCATATGACTCTTAGTTTCCTATGAAGGTGGTCCCCAAAGGTGCTTCAATGGCATTCATAGCTGAGCTCTGCAAGACTCAGGAAACCAACTATAGTCTTCACATCTTCTAGTGGTTCTGGATATTCAGAATGCTGCTTCACCTTCCTGTTGATGAGGATGATTATGGTCAAGGTTTCCATGATCAAATGCAAGCAGAAAAAGAGGTATTCTGAAGAAATATGTCACCAGCAGAATATAGACATTTATCAGTGAATGTAAAGTTTGTTATACCAAATGCCTAACCATATGGTAGAAAGATTCGCCATCGGTTTTCCCTGACCCATGCAGTCCAGAGAATGTTAATCAAGAAAATTTGTTTGTCTGTGAAACAACGGACCACCAATACATACAAACATGAAAGCCTTTATCTACACCAGTACCTATAGCTTCAATGAAGCACCCTGTCCAGTATACCCAAGCTGTCAACTGAGTAATGTTGACAATCACTATGAGAATGGCAGACTGGAGCTTGTTCTACTTGTTGTACAGTAACAGTGCCAAGATATCACTGTCCTCCCTAAACAGGCAAAAATCAAACCAATGAAAGGTCCATGGCAGTATGGACTGACTGTCCTCCAATCATCCAATCACCTGATCTCATGCAAATAAGTAAATATCTTAACATCACACTTTCTAAACTCTGAGAAGTGAGCAATGACCCCGACAAGGTGATCCCATAAATATGTATCTTCTAGAACCCTGGAAATCTTGGAAATGCATATTTACAAGATTACACTGTCAGGATCAATATCTACTCCCTATAAACTTACAGGCATACTACTCAAAGTGTTAAAAAACAAGTATGCCAGCCTAAGCAGTCCAGTTCATAGTAAGTACAATGGTTAGACATAAAATATCAATAAACTGACTTATTTGAGGAATATTCCAATTATTAAGGCAGGGATTTCTGTACATACTGCAGTCTGGAAATCATTAAACACCTCACAACCCTTAAAATGTATCTTAAATCAATGTTGCAATTTACACCAATTGTAAAGTTAGTCTGTCTGTCACATGGTAATATCCTGAACAAAACTATATTCAAAACAGGCTAAGAAATATTTAAAAGAAAAAATCCAAAGCAAAGGAGGAAGCGACTGACTTGTTGTTTTGCATTTCCTTACTATCTTTATGCTTTCTGTATAGTTTGGATGTCGTAAAGCTGCTCCAGAGAGGAAGAACCTACTTACAGGCTGGTACTTGTTGTTGTCCTCCTTTGCATGGCCACCACTTGGCACAGATTTCTCATATTGGAACATCAGTAGCTTGCCGGACACATTTAGAAGAATACTCTCAGCCTCCTTTGATGGCTTCTGCACACGGACCCCTGGTGAAAAAGAGAAACAAACCCATCACCCATCAGCATTCATGGGTCACCTTTCGAAAAGTGGTCTCTATAGAGGTCGACTTCTTTAGGCTACGTGTGCTATGACTGACATCAGAAGTTTTGATGTTGAAGAAATAGGGAAGTAGTTATATTCAACCCCTGTTTAGTCCCATGATAGATCTTGTTTATACCTATAGGTTCAAAGCAGCTGGGGACCCGAGTTCCATTCCCAGTTGGGGTCAGCTCATTTTGGCAGTATACAACCCTGGCATCTTCCCACATCTAAAAATAGAGTTCTAGTAGTAAGTATTTTCTACTTAAGTCAGTAGTGCTGGCTGGCCCCTCATAGCACAGAATAGGTAACTCATTTTACGGATAACCACAGCACTATGCTTCCTCCCCAGAGTAGCTGTCTCCTGTGTGATCTATTTTGTAGAGAGGTGTAGAAAAAACCCACCACTTATGGGTTCTGTTGTACAGCTGGCAAGACTTGAGGGAAACCAAAAGAACATTAACTGATCTCTTTAAAAGATCACTGATGGAAACTAACAGGACAAAACTAATATGGAAATAGAAACATACATACCATCACATCTCTTGTGTTCAGTAACAGGTGTATTATTATTGTTAATACTCAACGTTATTTTTACCACACTTTCTCCAGTTAAAAAAGACTATAATGTGAAGACATTAAGTAAACCTATAAAATGTACAAGTAAATTACACGGTGTGTTTTTTTCAGAGGTCCTAAGCTGCATTTTATATATTTCTTGGTGACTTCAGTACCCCATCTTTATATACATCTGATAACTTCAATATAATTGGTGACTTGCCTACACCACCAACCCTCCCTCTTTTTTTTGTTGAAAAGATGATAAGTCCAGTTTAGCATCTGATGACTGTGGCAAGAGGCTGAGGAGTTGGTTGACCAGCTAACAGACATACTATCAACAAAATTATACAACTCTGTCTTAATGGCCACAATTATTATAATTATTGCACCTCGTCAACAAAACAGTTTCCTAACAAAGAGAACTCAGATAGCTGTTTTATATATAACACTTTTTCAACTGACAAAAAGTAGTGAAGAAATGAAAGGGACACAACTCTTTATTCCAAGAGAGATAACTACTGTTCAGATTACAAAATCAAGAAATTATTGGAATGCATTAAATCTTAAACAAAAATCTACTTACATTACCTAACAAACATAATCTAAAACTTACTTGGAAAAAATTAACTTGATAATTTCAAAATGTTTCTCCTCAAAGCTAATCTCAATACCAACCCAGTATCATACTTCTGTGTGATCAATCACAAGTCTGTTTTAGATATTAATGAGTCATCAACTAAGACATATAACATGAATCTAAGGAAGTATTTAAAACTGTACTAAGAAGTTCCACTTTTCTTTCCTTTGCAGGTTTCCATTAATTCTTATTAGTGAGGTTAAAGGTGGAAAAAAAAGGTTTTGAGATAAATAATCTGATATCGCATTTACTTTTCTCTCTTCAGCTTCCTTAAATTGAAAAGGATACTACATCACTGAAGTACAAATGTATGCACTTACGTGCACAAACTAGATTTCAACAGATCTTGTTTAGAGTATAGGGAGTTCCCTACAAAACATCAAGATGAGAAAAAAACTGAATGGAAACAGCCAATGTATGAATTACTGCTGTTTCCTGTACCCATTAGTCACAAGACTAAGATTATATGCACATAAATAGTTAGATACTACCTGATTCAGGTCTCAAGGAAGTCAGGGTCAGCCCAGTGACACAGAATGGGTGAGGAACAAAGTTCTGCAGCGAATATTCTTGCATCTTTGTCACCAGTAGTGTGGGATCTAGAAGACGACAGCAAGAACAAGTTAAACCATCTGTTGTGTACAAGTATACTAAATGAGAAGTGTTAAACTCGATGACAGTGTTACAGAAAGCGAGTGAAAGTCCCTGTAATGTCCTTCGAGTGACTCTGGAGAGATTAGGGCTTACAGTGATGGCTGTGGCAGGTATCTTGAGCTCTCTGTTCACCTAAGTGCTGTTGATCAGTTTAAATACTAAATAAATCCAAATGTTCTAAAGAAAGCCAGAAAAATTATGAAGACAATTCTATTGCTTTTTAAGTTCTCTCCAGGACTGTTGGTTAGGCATAAAAGATGCCAATGATTATATCAGATAATACATCAAAATGGAGATAAATAGCTCCTAGTTTTAGACTAAATAATAATAATAATAAAAGTGCAAAACCTGCACTTACTTGGGGTAGTGTGCTTCCGTTCCAGCCGATAAAGCATAATGTGAAAGTCAATGCAGAATACAATAAGAATGTCTCTGAATGTGTTCAAGAGCAAGACCTGAGCTGGCACTTTGGTGACGCATGCAAAGGTGTTGTCCAATTTGCTTCCACGGGGGTAGCAGCGGATCTACAAACAGAATGGCCAAAGGGTCAAGCAATGTCCCCTCTCTGCAGAACTATGAAACTATCAATACACAAGTCCAACAACAGAATCAATAACTATGGGAATTGACAATGTACAGGAAATGTTTCCAATAAAATTAGGAGTTCTATAGAACTGTGCATGAATTATAACACCAACCAAACACTATCGTCCTTCTGTCTGGACAACATTAGTCTTTTCAATTCAGTTGACCATAACCATTCCCAGAGCAACTTTGATTTGGCATTGAAAACTAGCCAATAGTTTTAGTAAGAATTTCAAACAACAACATCAATTAAAGCATTGTGAAAAAAATTATAAAGGGGCGAAACTCTCTTCCTTAATCTGTGCTGTTGTTAAAGGGTTAATCTTAAAGAGCCTGACTTTATGCATTGTTGTAAAGACAAAGGTTAAATAAGTAAATAGGCTGTTAAAAACAAAACCTAACCAAATGTTTAAAAGTAAAGAATTCAACTTAATAAATTGGTGGCTTGGTTTCAATGTTATAAAGACTGCCATATTACTTTTTAAGCACTTTTTAGAGGAAATGCTGATGGTCAAGTGATAGACTAATAAACTACTATGGGTGACTAGTCTCAAGGTCCCCATATGGGTTTTCTGGTCAACTGCCTTACACCTTTTCCATCGCTCAAGAGCCCCCCTCAAATACACCTTGATAGCAGCCTTCATGACCAATTTCACTGTTGCAAATGATTCTTAGACCTCGAAAGTCAGGATTTGCCAAGAAAAAGTTCCCTTGAAGTGAGAGCAGAAAAAGTATATATGAACGGCCATATAACACAACTATGATGCCATACAGAACTGTGATACTGATAGACACATTAAGGCATTTGTAGTAGTCTTCACAAGAGAGCTACAATGCCATCCAGGCACACTTGAAATATACTGAGGGTTTATTACATTTACTGAAATTCTCTTGAAATCAACAACAGTGAAGTTATTCCAAGAAATGTCTTTAGCTATAGAGAAATTTAAGTCTGCTATTTACTTCATCTCTGCAGGTGTGTTCTACAGTTTTAACCCAAACACCGAGGAATGAGAGTTGTAAAATTCATTTTACATCAATTTGATAGATTGGAATAAAAAGAAAAACACTTCTTACAATTGTATCTTTAACTCTGACATCAGTATTTGACTCATTTTACAATGATACAGATGCTAAAAAAAACCACTTCTAGTAAAGGACACTCAATACATCAACTCAGTAAATAAAATTCACCTGCTATCATCATTTTGCTCCAGGTACAACACTTACACCACAGAGCCAGTTCACCTGAAAATGTCATAAGCTCTTGCTATTTTGCCGATATTTCCAAACAAACTACAATAGTAAAGCTGACTTGTTATCTGAATATACTTCAGGTAATCCTCTTGCTGACTTTAAACGCTGGATGAACAATGGATATAGCAATCAGAACTAAACACTAGCCAAACTGTCAAGAAGTTTAACACTGGGAATTGTCCCAACATTGCCAGTGTCAGTTTCATGATTAGGAAATCACGTGTAGAAATCAGGACTGCAATTAAAAAAAGGGTAATCACAGCACCTGTCACTTAGCAAGAGTTTTTGTTTACCTCATCTCTCTGGGCAACCAAATTGTAACAGGTCAGGCAAATGAAATCTTTCCACCATGTCAGGCCACCCAACACAACCAGATCTCGTTCCTGGATTGAGAGAAGACAGTCAGGCATTTGAGGTTGCTAGGTGATCACAGTCAACGTGGGAACAAAACTGCTGAATAGTCACATTCTTACTTAAACAAGAGGGTTTTGTATCCGCAAATTATTCATCAAGTAATTAATACTGAATGGGAAGAAGACTGGTCAAGAAACTTTACAAACATTTCTGGTACATCAAGTTTGGAAGAGAATAGCTGATGATGGTTAAACTTCCCACTAATAGAGTTGTACTGGTTTAACTCATTCCAGGATCCAACATGATAAATTAGTCTTTTTTATAAATCAAGAATCTGTATAGTCACCAAGATTCTTAATGCTTTAAACTTAATCACTATGACACCCAAGACCTAGCAACCAATTATCCAAGAGCTCATGGTCTCTGCCAGTGACATGAGTTGTGTTCAGACCACAAAGAATGCTTCAAGTTTATAAATGAAATAAATTTCCATCTATTTACTCATGAAATTAAAATTAATATCTGCAAAGCAAATAACAATACACTGACCCTTCTTATTCACTTAAACTGCTTATTTCTGTTAGAAGTAATCAGGACTTCCAAAGATCCACCACTCAAACAAAGGGTGTAGTATAATGGGTCAGCATGCATACTGGTCAATCACCAGGCATGAGTGCCCCCTGCAGTTCCCCAGACTGGGTTTACTGAACTTGTCTACACAATACACCAGTGCATTTCTGCCCCGCACAAAGTATTAACCCCCCCCCACTCATATTTGCCAGTGCTACATTTGATTTCACAATAAGCAGGTGCTGCTTCGGGTTTGGGTACTATTTACTTATGCCGAGTCTCTGAAGTCCAAAAAAAACAATTTCATTCACGTGACTATGACAACACTTAAACTATAAGAGGAGAAATCACAACAGTTTAATCTGTTTCCTCTTTCTTTAGAATGAACCAAGCATAAGATAGTTCAGGCATTGTCATCTTAATCTCTGCACCAGTGGCTGGAATCTGTAAGGTGGCCCAAATTTAATCCATTCCTTCCTGGTCTGTGTTAGCGCAGCAGGGGCCAGGTGACCACAAATAGCTCTCAATGCTGCTCCGTGTATACGACCCAATGACATCAAAGCTCACAGTTTCCCTGTAGTGCATGTTGTCATATGCTCAACAAAACTGCACTGGTGATGTCAGCATTATTGAGAATACAGGTGACAACTCAGGGTGATTCTGCGTACTAACTATTCTCATTTCTAACAACAACAGGCAAGCTTCCCTGCAGGGAACTTGAGTTCTGGCAATGGCACCTAAGAGCTGAGACTCTGGAATGTAGCAATGTTCTGTCAATTTGTAAGATAAACAAATTAACCTCCCTGTCCATGATAATTCAATGCTGGAGCAAAAACCGGAACCAGATCTGCTTTCAAACCAAACAAATTTCTTAGAAACCCATCACGCACCAACTTTAATGGGTTCTGCGCCGTCAAATCTAAACAAGAAACAACATAACCCATAAAGTTACAACTGGCCTTAAAAAAATAAAGAAATTCCTAAATATCTGGAACATTCTGCAAACCAACAAATAGCCCTGGAGCAGATTTCTCCATGTCCTTTTTCATATATCCTGCCCCATCACAAACTTGACTGAACTTCAGCAAGTTTCACCATTACTTCCATTACCCACAATGCCTTTCACTCTAACTAGAACACACAGGAGCAGTATTGCCAAATTGTCAGCTCATGAAAATGGCACAGGAATTCACAGGTGTCGGAAAGCAACGTGCGTGCCAAAACCTCACCCTGTGTGTGTGAATTCCAACCCTTAGTTTAGGCAGGCAAGCATGTCCAATGGTGGTGGACCTACAAAATCAATCCCCTTTGACAATGTTCTAAGGTAAAACCATGCCATTCTTAATATTTAAGAGAATTTTTCCTCTAATAAAACAGCTAAAAACGTATTTGTGGTCTGAGAGAATATGGCTCTTTTAACCGTAACAATAGTAATTATGCCTTATACAATAACTCACCTGAGTTTCATTTCCAAAGAGTTTCCATTTCCTTGTAAAGAGGGCGTAGTGTGCCAGCCCAGTCTTACCTGCCACAGCCACACATTGTCCTGAACGGTCAATTGCTGCAAACTGAAACAAGCACACGAGTCAGGAACACTGGGTGTCAGTAAAACCAAACTACTTATTTCCTTGTTGATATTTTCTTTTTACTAAAAACGCAAAAGCCTGCTGCTTTAGACATAGTTATCTGTTTTTCATCTTTGAATAACCCCAGCAACCACACACAATTCTGTACAAGCAGCATTTAAATTAGGAACTGCTACAGGGATCTGCATGATACAGTGACCAGTCTATCTCAATAGCAGCTGCTCCCTTCTCCTGCCAAACCAAAGCAAAATAAATAAGATATCCAGAGTTGTTACTTGACTTCCTGATTCTAGTTTAGTTTCTTTATTATAAAGATCCTGCTTCTGCTGTTAACCCTTTCACTTTCAGAAATGCAGTAATTATTGTGCACAAATATTCAGCCACCAATTTCCAAGATGGCTGCACAAAATGCACTTACCTGATTTAAATTATCAAAAGAAAACAAAGAATTTATGGAATGACTCAAATAACATAAATGACCTACTACACAGTTACTTAATCCAAATGAAAAAAAAAATGTTTAGAAAATGAAAAAAAAATTCAATGAATAGTGCAGGAAGTAAAAAATGTGGAGTAATATCACATGACTGTTACCATAGAGCTGATTCAGTTACCTGTGAGGCAATGGGAAGGAAATATGTTCATCGAAGCAAATGGTCAAAATAAAGTAAAAAGGAAAGAATAGCACTGGCTAATGTTAATGAACCCTTAGATTGCGCATTCGATCTGCTTACCACAGAAACTGACGTAATAGAAAGGGAAAACAGATTTAAGCCAAATCGGAACTGCACTCATACACAAACATGGTCAGGTGATATGCTGCTGATACTGAAAACAAAAGTTAGCTTTCTTCCAGGTGGGTCCATCACCATGAACAATACTGACAGCAAGTGCTTGCTTCCATGCTGATCAAGAATGACATCACAATAAACATGAAAAAATTCATCAGTGACATCAAAAAATGTGGAATTTGTAAAATTAATTGAACAAATAAAATGAACTAGTTGGCTCTCAACTGCAACTAACCTAAGGTGTGAATTAGCCAGTATAAATCAATGAAAATTTACAAAACTCATGACTGACCTCAACCCACCGCCAAAGTCAAGTTCTTATATTAAGTAGATAATATTTGGAACAAAATCAAAAAAAAAGTTATTGGAAAATTTAACAAAAATGTCACAGTCAGTTTAATCAGCCAGCAACTCATGAATAATTTCAAAACAGATCAACAAGTGAACTGTGAACCATTTGCAGAAACTGACCAATGCAGAAATCAAAATTAAACCTGGCTATTGGATTGGCTCTCTGTTTATAAACAATCTAAAAGCAAGAACCCTAAGAATTTCTGGTCTCATTTACGGCTTAGAATAAGTTACAATGGAAAAGTTAACTTGGAAGAGCAAGCCAGTGGTGCTGCTAAGCAAATGCAGAAAACTACGCAGTTCTACCGGCCAAAATTTGTAAAGAAAGGCAAGTTTCTGTTTTTCACAGACAATATGGGTTTCCTGGAAAATATTACTCTGGGTCAAAACACTATTGTGTGATTAACCGAGAAACCAATCAATAAATCACTTGTGATTGCAAAGACAGGGATAGTGAGTGATCTAGCAGCATTGTGTGGTACCATACCAACGATTACATCAAAGGGGATTTTTTGAAGTTTGATGCTCACAAGAGCATCTCAAGGTTTATGATTTTGGATTGATTGACAGATACCATGCTACTTCCATGGAAAAAAAAAAAAAGAAAAGTTCTGTTTCAAAGTCTACTTTAGATAATGCAGGAGGCAACCCAGAATGATTTGTTTAGGAGTGATCAGAAGCGCCATTCCACAAAGAGTCTGACATCTACCATACCAACTTGGGTGGCTACAACTTTTCTTTTGATGCAGTGTCCTCATAACAGAACTAAATAGTCAGTCCTTCAACAAATTATGGCTCAGTATTTTATGCTCAATGATTCTCTGCCACAGAAGTAGGTCCAAAATGAAAAATTGCCATAACACTTGTTCTTGATCTTTAGAAAATGGGCACATTTGACAAGAGGAAACAAAAACTGGTTGCTCAGAGTTGGTGAGCTATAAGGTTGGAGCCATTGTGAAGCATACTAAAGATAGTGGTATTGGCTAAGTATTGAAACAATTATTTATTCTCCTGCAACAATTGTCTTGCTTTATCACAAACTGCCCCCGGAGGCTATCTTACAAGACTGAAACCTGGATGAGTTATTCAGGAAGTGCTGAGAGCTTCAACAGAAACTTCATGGTAAAGATTCTGAGGCAGCCATTTTCTTTGATGAGATTTTCTTCCTTCAGTGTTGACACATTTTATACAGAAAACAAGAATCTTGAAAAAATGGCTAAATTTCTACAAAACAAGTCTAGTACCTTCTTTTGCTTAATTCAGGTCATTTGTCAAAGGAGCAGAAGTGTATCAGCCTCTACTTGAGATGCAAGTGAAATACTATGTACAGACGAGTATGCCAGACTTGTGCTACTTCATCAGGTTCAGGTTAAAAAGTTAAAAAGGACTGACTCCAAAAATGTGAAATGCCCTAGAAAGTGGAAATTTTACAGTTATAAAATCAGGAATTCCATTTACTAATCTTTTTAGTTAATCAAACATTGGGACAAAAGATCCAACAACTCGGGGTCATATGTGGAATTAATGTCACTCAAAATGAAGCACAACCTCTAGAGGCTTTGACTGACAGAACTGGCACATTTAGACAATAGGTACAAGAGTTTTTATAGGTGCAGCAGCAAAGTTAACTCTTCAGCATCTAAAGAGCACTACCATCTTACAAGCTCCATGGCTAGTCATGCCTTTGACAATGCAACAATCATCAATGAAAACATTCTGAAAGAAATCCCTTTGTCACACAAATGGAGCTCATGAACACCATACTCTACTAAAATCAGACCAGATTTAAGGAGTTCACTTCTCAGCTGGTGACTGCAACAGCAAAAGAGTTGATCCATAATCCCATAAAAAGGAAAACTAAGCTGAAGACATCTGGCCTGTGTTAGTAGTAGTCAGTGTGAACAGTGAGTAAGCTGGTAAGTCTATAAGAGGATTGACGACTCTTGCCAAGGTTCATCATGATCCAACATTCATGACCAGTAGAAGTCAAAAAAACTCAGTGATACCATTGGAGGTAGAAGTTCTCTGGCACCCTGAGATCACTGTTCTCTTGCAATGGCTTACTTCTGAGGGAATTCATGGCATTTATGAGTATTTTTCCTGATAGAGACATTTCTACAAAAGCTTTTGTTACTGGTTAAAAAAAAATAAAAATTCCCAACAAGCAGATAAACATTCAAAACTGATGTCTGGCAATCGGACAAGAACTGCTGTAAGCTGTTTGGTCTCCATGCCTGATTTAGAGCTGACCAAGGAAGAAAGTTCTTTGAAGCGCTAAATAAGCACTGGATAATGTCAGATGTGCACTTTGAGCCTGACAATGGATTGCCAACACCTTTCAGCAGTTTGGAGAAGGTAACGTCAATCACATCAACAACTCGGAACCAGTCAGAAGATTTACTGCCCCAGTCTACTCCAGCAGAACCTCCAAAATGAACACACACAAGTTAGCATAGGAGCTTTTCAGTAAAAAAAAAAAAATCTGGAGACAAAAGCTTCCCCAAACTCTGGGAAAACTCAAACCGCAGTACAAAAGACCCAATCTGTTCAATGGAAATTAGTAAGGTCCACTAATACCACCCGTCTCTGAAGAGAAGTGTTTCGGCTTAATGTTTGGAATTACTAGCTCCACAAACAGTACATAAACATGTCAGAGTGCTCTGTGATGAAGGCAGTGTCCTGGCAAGAGAAATTGTTTGAGTCTGGAAAAAAAGAGAGAGATTATGTTCCCCCTCATGTAGATGATGATGATGATGATGATTAAGAGAAAATCCACTGATTAGGGGCATTGCGTGCAAATGTGGAACTAGTAATTAATGTGATAGCAAGCATGTAATTCACTGTAAATTGATCGTCTCCCTTACACTTAAACAATTTTATTCGACAAACAGATTTGGGATGTTACGTGGATTTTACCTGAAACCCACCAAATCATGTCGTACATTTAACTATGACAGCACAGACAAGCAGAGGTCATGGCTGGAATTAATCACGTAAAATAAAGTTCAGAGTAGTCTCCCTTACATTTTACGCAAGAATACTCTGGAGAGCACAGGTTTAAAAGATAGATCGATGATTAAAATGCTGCTGATTTTTCAAATACTTGCCACACTTGAAAATCGGATAACTGAAAAGAAAAGAAAGCCAGCATTAAAAGTGCATGTCTATAAAATGCCACTTTATCCAGTACCACCATCTGATCATCCAGGTTTTTCATTGTTATCTTCCCTCAGAGAAAACTGCTGTGTATGCAGTGAAGTAGCCACACCTTCGTTTCGTTAGCTTAATGTTGAAGGTCGGAAAATTAACCAGGTAGACTGACTGGCAGCACTCACCCTGATGGGCCAGTTGGATGACAGGTAGCTGTGTATGATGGGGATCACTTGCCACTGCTTGCTTCCGACAAGAGTGTGCTCTGAGCACAGGCCAACAGCTGAGTGGTGGTGGAATGGGGTTCGGGACGATGCATCTCCTGTGTTCAGGTAGAGTTTATCTTCTCCTTGAAGGAAAAGGTGCTCATGATTGGCCTTCAAAAAAAAAAAAAAAAAAATAATAATAATAATCACATTAAGTTCTTTCAGATATACCAACAGGAATTACAGCAGTCTCCCCCTCCTCATTTTAACCAGCCAAAAGATTACTGGTTACAACAAAGTCAGGGCTCAGGAAATTCTGGATCTACTATCTAAATCAAAGAGTTGTATGCATGCGTAAAAGGTTTCCTCAGGTATGCGCTTGTTGATGAACAAGAGAAGTGTTTAAAAATTGCTCACCCCTGGCACTCCAAGACTATTTTTATTATACCTGACTTCGAATGCTTAAACCCTCAATACCGACTTTTCACTCGTATGCAATATAAAATCAAGAAAGAAAAAAATGTGATGCAAAATATATGGAAATGTCTTGATGAACTTTTTGAAGTCAAAACAGGTGCGGGTATAAATTCTACACGAGGGCCGAGATATTTCTCCATTCTAACACCAAGACTGATAGGCTGTCAACTACTGCACACTCTCCAGAATGTGGTACTACCTACCATGCATGGGTTGACAGTCAGTGTGCTCTTAACAAACTGCATTTGTAGTAACTGAGTCTGGTGCTTCCTCTTGTTCATGTAGCTGCTCTCTCTCTCCTCATCCTTCAAATAAAATCTCTCACACACCATCCACAGCTGGTAGCCTTCAATCCCCCACTCCTACAAGAAACAAATTGGAAAAACAAACAATTTGATACATTTACAGGATGAATTTGTTTTTCTTGCACACACATGAATTAGAATATAGCCCTATCAAACAAACCATCGTCCCTTTTCTGAGGTTCCAGCGTTAACCACTTGACAAGCAGCTGATTTAGCTACTGCACAGCACAGGTGCAACTAGTTACAATTTAAGTACCAGTGATGGCTACCTGACTCGATCCAGCTGTCAGCATACATGCACAGTAAAGACGCTACAAACTTTCATTTTATTTCCAAGTAATTTTCTATGAAATAGTTTTTTCTAATTCACCATTTCATGAATTATTTTTCTCAAAACAGCATTTATATATGGAAGTATTCCAAAATCCTACAAATTTGAAATAAAGCTATCTTTAATTGCTGTAGTTTTTCTACAGCAGCATCTACGTACGACTGCTCTATACAGCTTCATTTAGCCATTAACTGAACAGAATCCCAATAATTAAAATTACAAGCATAGGCCAAACTTCTGTATACTTTTGGTGTTTTCTCCTGTATATATATGAGACAAATTGAGAACTTGTAGATAAATTAGGTTACAAAAAAAATCCACTCTCACGCAGATAGGAATGATATTTTTTTTTTTAGCCAATTAGATTTACTTTTTTTATTTTAAGTCTCCGGCGTTCATTTTTTTATTCGTTTTTTTTTTTAGATTCGTCAGGACATCACCAAAACATTCTAGCAAGTGGATTAAGAGTCACAGCTGTAATTCTATTTCTGAGTTCACTATACCTAGGTTGCTCATAGTTTGTACCACGTCCACCCCCAGCCTAGCAGCAGCACCAGTCGGTAAACATGTAGGCTTGGCATGATACACAGACTTGTTGTCACAAGGGCTATATCAATGAGGAAGGCCCTGCATGTCACAACCTCTATGGCTCAACCTGAGCTGAGGTTTGAAAAGTATTGGAATACAAATGCACCCAAGATGGTATAGAGAGAGTTAACAGTCGTAATCTAACAAAATGCATTCAAGTCATAAATCATTTCAGAAAAATGAGATCAGTTTATCATATTTTTTTTCAATAGCTGATTGAAATAGTAAAAACTAATAATAAATAGGTTCATTTGTAACCATAGTCTAAAGCTGAAAGCAACATTTCAGCTCTGTGTCTTGATAAATTCCACTAATCATCTCTCTTAAAAATAAAGTAGAGCATCGTATTATAGCCTGGGTTACTGATAGTTCTCACTCACGACTAGGACCTGTGTTTTGTTTTTACACACACAGTTACTAAGCTAACCCAGTAATCTACACTCATTCACATGCATTCTTAATTAAGCGTGAATGTACATAGCAGCACAAACATCCAACCAATCAGTAATAGTACTAAAAATAAAATAAAGACAAGTTTTTTTTTTTTTTGTCTTAATGTAATATCTTCTTATACGATACAGAAAGAACTTGAGCAGCTAGCTAATAATGTTGAGATAAGTTTTCCTTTGGTATTTTGAAGTCTCTACATCAACATTTTTGTTTAGGCCAGGGAAGATTAACTGTCACGTGGTGACAGCTTCAACCGAAAAATCAGCTGGTGACTTTGGGAGTCACCAAATAGGTAGGAAATTTGATAAAATTCTGGCAATACGTGAATAATACAAAGTTTTTAATACCTCCAAGTTAGCTCAAATGAAGTGCATCCTGTGCAGTAGACAATATTGGTTCATTTATCTGGAAAGAGTAATGCTGAATCAATCAGTTATCTGTTATTAATTTTGCCCCATCAATTTCAGCTATTTGTAGTCAGCTGTCTAAGAGAAATCTCAAGCTTCTGTACTGTTGTGATCAGAGTATAAGTGCTCTGTTAAGTAGAGAAAAGGGTAATTAAAAAATAGTAAGTAATTACAGTCAGGGAAGCAAGGGAGATGTACCCACCATTGATTTCACGGGAGTAGGGTACATGCAATATCCAGCCTGAGGAAAGCTGAAAAAAATAAAAAAGAAAGATAGTGAGAGGTCAGCTGTCATGAACCACAAGACAAATGGGCAGACACACCCAGCTCCCTGACACATCCCAACTTTCAGAAGTAACAAAAGTTGTACATCTGGACCCAGTCAGGCTATCTAAGTGTAAAAGCCCGTTTTGCTCCTCTCTACTATAACAACACAAATTAGCATCTGCCATTCTACAAGTGTCTGTTCAGGAATAGTTTGTTAGTAAAAAAAAAAGAAAAAGGTCCAGTTGATCCTAATCCATTATATTAGGGTTTTTTTTTTAAAAAGTACCACTTAACCCTTTACATACCAGTATTCTCCACCTAGTGTGCACACCAGCAGGGCACCAAATACACTCCACAGAGAAAACCCTCCATTCTGCCAGCAGATCGCCACTGCTGTGCCATCAGGTGTCCATCGCATGCACTTTACAGACCCCGTCATTTCTCCTGCATCTGGCAACAGATTAAAAAAGAAAACTGAGGAGCAAACAGGATGGAGAACTGACCTAAACTAACCCCCTTCTAGGCTCTTTAAGAGGAAACATGAATCCACAAGACTCCTGCAGACACTGAGCTGAGCAACTCCAGAGCCTGGAGCTAATCAATAATCTAAAATGATTTTAATTATAAACAAAATCTGCCAACTGTTCACTTATTCCAACAGTGTGTTGGACTCATCAACTGTCCTCCTGGTACATTTGTTAAAAAATTGCCACTTAAACCCCATGGTGAAATTATCTGAGACTTGAAAAGCTTTCCCCAAGCCCACCACCCGGTGAGTACAAATGGGCTAGTGTAAGAATTTGTTCTCCACCCCAGGTGGTTACATACCGTCGGCTGAGTAATCTAGGAACAAACCTGCTCGTCTGTCCAGCCATCCGAGGTAATGGAAGAAAATCCAGTATTTCCAGATAGTTTAGGGAATTTATAGGTGCCCGTGAAGTTCAGTACCATGTGGAGAGTGGCCTAAAAAACTAAACTGCCAAAGGACCCACTGACACACACACACACAGGAAGCCATGCCCCCCCCCACCAATAGTCATCAGGTCCTTACACGGAAGTGAAGATGTGTTACCTGGGTAGTCTTTGCTTGACACCACCAGCCTGTGTGAGATCTCCAGTGCCCCAACCATTTCATCTATTGAGTAAACAATGCCCTCGCCACTAAAAAAAAACAACAAAACAAAATTAAAGTTAGCTAATAGTTAGAAATATTTTAATAAATTATTTTGATCTTTTTTTCTTTATTTGCCTTGGTTTTTGGCTCTGAACATCAAGAGAAGATAACCCCATAGAGTTTTCTTAGCTATCAATACCAACCTTATCTGGAACATCAAAGAAGTCTATACAAAACTTATATTGATCTAAAGAAATTTCTTTTAAATAGAATTTTAAACTGCAGAAGTTACTTCCCCTTCTCATTTTGAGACCCAATTTTTTTTTTTTTAACAGGACAAGTGAAAATCACATAAAGTTGACAAAATGGCCTCCACCTTACAGATCACAGTCTCTGCAATTTGTTTATAATAAATCTCTCTGCACAATTCAAAGTTGAAAAAATTGTTTCCAGACATGTCCGTGTCATTTTCAAAAACCTTTGTAGTACTCATCGAAGGAGAAGGGTTTTTGGGGGTGGGGAGAGAGAACGAACCTTTTTATCCAGCACCACTGCAATGTTTTCAAAGATTTTCTAACACCATCAGAGTTAAACTTACTTCTTACAGCCAAACGCGAGCAGCCTGTAGCGGTGATTGACTGACACACAAACAGCATCGGTTAGCTCCCTTGCCCACATTCCGCGAGGCCTCTGGAACAAAATGTTTAATTAGTTAAAAAACTTTATTAGGGGTATTTTTTAAAGATGATTCAGTAAAAAGAATATATATATATTCCCCCCAACTGCTGCAAATCTGGCAACAGATAAAGCAATTTTCAATGGATCCTTACAGGGTATCAAACATTTTGAGGGGACTAGGTTCAATAATACTTAGCATGGACAGTCAAATGGGAAAAGGGAGAATAGCATGAGAAGGGGCCCATATATCAGTAAGGGCTGTGAGCTGACAAGATATTCAGACTTTTCTGTCTGAAAAAGTTGTTTCTAATTAACCAAAGTGTTCGTGATTTTTTAAAAATATTTTATATCCAGCAATTATATTCTTAAATAAACTGTCGTAACACTAATCATGTGGATGCTCAAAGGAAAAGAACTTACATTATCACTACAATCGTAATTCAAAGGAAAGATAAAGGCAGCCTTGCCACTGGACAGAACTATACTGTATCCACCCAGCAAGGTGCTGAAGTCAAACTGCGCAATGTAGCCATCTCTGTCGCTCAGACGGGTTGCTAAAAAAAAAGAAGAAAAATTCAGTCTACACAAACATTCAGTGATCTCAAAGGGTTAACACTAGAAGTTAGTAATTCATATTAGAATCAATGATAATTGTAGATAAAAATATTATATTTAATAGAAATATTTAAAATGATCAAAACATTCATTCAGGTAAAACTTCAATTGTATTCACCATTTCCATTATATGGTTTTATGAAAAGATTGAGCTTTCAAACCAGAAAAAAAAAATTGTCGTAGTGTAAAATCATGAACTGATTTTAGCAACAGCTAATTGCTGCTGTTAAAAATGACAAAATGTTACTTTTCCTTTAATGTTTCAAAGACAATGTCAGACTTTCTGGTTCACAGCATGGTCAAACTAAGAGACATCTTACCACGGGAGTGCTGCAGATCTGCTGACAGAGGGATGTCATAGATTGTCAGTCTTTTTAGTTTCTCGTTCAGCTTGTAGTTCCAAGGAATTCGTTGTAAAAAACCATCTGTTGTAGCAACTACGAGCTCGTCTCGTATACAAGAAATGCTGAAAGGTAAACAACACATTAACATGCACTAACCAAACATTTTATTAGTAGAGGTACTGACGCGACTTGGTTTGGAGCTTCATTCTGGAAGCAACCATCATGCAAGGACACGCCTGGCTCATCTCTTATACGATTATTAATCTTTTGGCTGCACGGAATGTTGGTGCTAATTTTTTTTTGGTTTTTAGATGCACACATTTCACTAAGGCTAAGACTTGGCCCATACAAAATCCTTCATACCCTTATATTCAAATGAAGGTGGGGACAGTGAGTGGCAGCAGCACGAAGCATCATTTATCTGGAGGCAAACTTCACAGATGCATGATGTTACAACAGCTAAACAGAATGCAGCTACCTTTGTTGCTGACATCAAGCACCAATGATCCCATTCTTACCCATCTCTATATCAAAGACAATTGTTAATTCAAAGCAAAAAAGACAGGCTCTTATCATTGCAAATGTTAGCCCAAGTAAACAGCTAAGAGGAAGAAAAGCAAAAACATCATTTTACCTGGTTATTTCAGCTGAGAGTTGGACTGAGGCGAAGAGTGACAGTTTAATGGCAGGTATACTGTCAGCCTCTAGGATGCCATTTGCATCTCGTTTTGGAATCCTCGTCCTACAGCAAAGAACACCCCAGTAAGAATGAAAATCAAAAACATTAATTTAACTCTTGAAAAATAAGGTTCAATTTCAACCACCAGGCTACTGGACTCTTCTATCTTTCACATATTTATATGGGCATTTCCACCTTTACATACCAACTTCAACAAAGTCAATCCTTTTGTTTACCTGTGTGTTTACCTGTGGGTAGGATTGGACAATTTCTGCTTTAATTTCTTTCAAATTTCAGAAAACAGATGCCATTTTTATGCATCAAAGCTCATGTCACTTGTAAACAAAAAGAATAATATTGATTACCTTCCTTTATTTCAGATGCCAGCCAGTGGTAGAATTTTTACACAGTTCAGAAAGCCATGCTATCAAGAATGGAATGCAAAAATACAAAATGATAAAGTAGCAATTTACCCAATAACTTGTATTTTCTTAGTTTGCCTCCTACATCTGGTATGTTTCAAATATGACCGACTCAACAAAACAAAAACTGATCATATTCAGTTTGATCAAAACTCGTTATTGGCACCGCTAACTATTAGCGTTGTCCGCTAGACATTTTAACTCTCTGCATATCATGTCAGTTTTTATCTGCCTTAGACCTCCCGGGGTCCAAGCCTAGCACTGGTTAGCATTTGTGCTGAACTAGCTAAATATGTGGTCAACCCTCGTAAGCACGGGGTTGGAGCAGTATGCAGACAACCTGGACTCTGATGCAGCACTTGAGCAGAATTTAAGGTTTGTGAGGGGCATTATGAAGAGGGGGTAATAGAACTGAATTACTGGCTGGTCACTTCAATGTCTTAGCAAGCAGAATTTTGAAAAAAGACAAAGCTAGCCAAGAAAACAAACCCAACGTCGTTTGCTTTCTGTATAGTGATAGAAACAACGAACACATCCCATCACACCAGGGCATTAAAAAATGCTGATTTATTTAAATGCCATGGATGTTCAAATTGCAATCATAACTAGTACTATTACAGCCACGCTGTTGGCAGAGCTTCATAACAGTTAAAAAAATCATCAGGAAACCAACACTTAAACTCAATGGTTTATTAGTAATAGCATCATACAGAGTAATCTCCCTTCAAATCATTAAAAAATTCTGATATTATGCACCATTTTCATAATTATATGCCGTACCCTCAATAAGGTCCTCTGCCCCTATAACAGTTGTCCCACCTGTGGATTATTTTGTAACATGGTGAAGAGTTCTCACTCTATCACAGGTGAACAACAGAAAATGCAACTACATTTACCAATTTCTCCACAGCTGTTCTGTGATAAAAAAAAGTACCACGATTAACACCTGTGTGTTTGTGTCTGGTTAAAGGGCAAACTCTTACAACTTAAATGTCAGTTATAAATGATTTTTTATCCAAGGGTGCAGGAACATCTTTTGTATTTCACTTTTTAAAAAAAAAAATTTTTGCCTGTAAAATTTTGAAAATCGTAAGTAAAATAATGCAGAAAATCCAGTGAACATACCTCGCAAGCAAGTGTGGAACTGGCTGAGATACATGTTGAAAACCTGTATAATTTTTTTAAATGAAAGCTCCACTTTAATTCCAACCCAATCACAAAGTGATCAGCATACGAAGAGATTGCTGGACGATGCCAACTTTAGCCCCCCCCAAGCAGGGCTGCAGTAAAGTTTTCTTGGCTCAACCCTAACTAGAAGCTGGGATATTAGTCCGCCAGATGGAAGGAAAGAACAAAAGCTCTAGATTTTTTATTGATCAAAATTTTATTTTGTACCCACTTGCCAGCTAGTCCGCGACCTCTGACAGTCACTAACCGAGACCAAATGTCACTGTACATTTTCTTTGAGTCAGCCAAGTACAATAAAAAAAAAGAGAAGAAGAAAACAAGATGCTTATGCATTATTTCAGTGGTACTAACTCTGCAATCTACAACAAATGCTGCTAAATCCTCATTTTTGGTTTCTATCTCACACTGGAACCTTACTTTCCTGTAATTCTCAATACTGAAGATGAACGACCGATGAATCAACAGACGAGAGATCTGCTTTATAAGGCAAAATGGCCATCACTATTTACATACAGCAAAAAAAAAAAAAAGTCCCACACTCCCCTAAACAATCTTCACAATGGTAGAAAAATGGGCACTTTGTAACATTTCAAACATTAAACATTGAATAGCAGCAGCAACAACAACAACAACAAAAAAAACCTTTTAACCTTTTTTGAGAAATAAAATTTTAACATAAATTCATAAATTGATTTTTTTAAAACTTTTTTTTTTCTGAATTAATGACACATTTATTGGCAATTTTATTAGGGACCTAACCTAATAACAGGTTTGCCCATCTTTTTTTCCAATTAACTGCCATGACATGACATTGCATCTAACCCACAAGGTGGTGTCCTGAGTGATATTTCCCATTTAGTCATTAATATTGAACTAAACGTACAGACAGACAAAAAAAAAAGGCTGAGAATTGTGATGCTAAATGTATTCTTTAAGTTCATCCTACTGATGCTCAATTGGATTGAGATCTGAGAATTGTGCTGGCTGAGAGAGATACCTAAAATCTGCATCATGTTTCTCAAACCATGAACATACAATGAGAGCATGGAAGATGGGAGCATTGCGTACCCTGATGAGGATGGATGTTGACAAAGCACTAAAGTGCATTTGATCAGAAATAATGCTGAAGTAGGCTTTAGCATTCATTTTGCCTTTGAGAGGGGCATGGGGCCAATGGTATATCATCAAAACATGATACCACAACCAGAAGACTAGAAAGTTGGTGCCATGCGAAGTCCACAATTCATGTGACGTCATACAAATGTGTGTGAAAAAAGGGTAAAGCCATTACCTTTCACCAGTCCTTAGTCAAAGATCTGTGCATTGTGGATTGCCCTGCATTGAATGGCTTTGTCAGTTGATCTATTGTTTGATTCCTATCAAGCTGCACTTCCTTCTCCTGTTATAATTCCCCAATGCAACAGACATTTTCTTCACCTTTTGCTATTGGTGATAAATTCAAATGACCAATGTCTTAGAGCAGCCAACCAACAAAACTACCTTGGCCACTGTGGCACCTGCTAAGTGTGTATCCACTATTACGCTTCTTCTGAATGCTGTAACACCTTCGTTTTTCTCCTAATGTGCTTATCTAGGTCATTATATAGTACTGCAAGGAATCATCTGTCACATCTGTAGTTCATGTCTGGTCAATGACCGAAAGAGTACACAGGTCCAGACCAAGTAGCTAGCCAGTTTGCTACTCTAAATCTGTTTCTTCGTAATCATTTGTTTTTTCATCACAAATCTCAGCAAAAGTTTTAGCTAAAATAAGATCTTGGTACCATTGGGGGGGGGGAGGAATTTGCAGTTCTGCTCCCAAGAGTTTGTATCAAAACAGTTAGCTAGAGTTCACACATGCTTGCACCTCCCATCTTTTAAACATTTTAAGAGCCAGCACTTGATAAGAAGAATGAACTTTACCAATCGCTTCTACTTTCTGTTGCAAATCACAACATGCTTAGGAAATTGTTGTTTGGTATAAACCATTAATGTCTTCTACAAGTTTGCAATTCCCTCAAAATTTATTTAAAAAAAAAAAACAACAAAACTACCAAAATTTTATTTGATTTACATCAGTTACATCTGGATAACTTCTTGTCGTCATTTCCAGTAACCATGGTTACCTTTCTACAGATAAACCTGTTACCAGCCATGGATACCTATGCAATTTTTAAAAAAAAATTTTTTTTTTTATCAGGAAACTGGTTTGTGTGTGAGTGATAGAAAATTCTAGTAGGACTCTTTGTTATTGTAGCGCCTGGCTGCTGAGAGGCCAGGTCTGGTCATCATCGTGCCAATGATCTTTTATAAATGTTGACCAGGTACACTGACCTCTGTCCAGCTGCATCCATTGTCATGCAATTGATCCTCTACAGAAGACCTACCAGACCCTTTCTCAGAAGAACTGTTAACTCACAAGTGAATATCAAGCAGTACCTGTAACTGGACATTTGAAATAAGACAGAAGACAACAGATTCCTCAACCAACCAAGCAACCATATCCAGAGCAGCTTTGACTGTCGGCAACTTCAGATAAGTTTTTGTATTGGCTACCCTATTTATTGTATTGAGTTTAGTTACCTGTGAGTAACATATCTGGATCTAACTGTATTAACTGTCCATGATAGGATTGTAATAATATCACTGCTGGGTATAGTATATATTTTGGAAGTTAAAGTCATTAGTGTTTGCTGGTTTCACTCTCGCTGCTGTGTAACGTAGTTCCTTTAAGGGGTATGCATCGTAACAAACCACTCAAATTTAATAATAATAAAAAAAAAGTTCAAAGCTAAAGGAATCAGCCAGAAAATATTAACAAATTAATTAGTAAGAATACAAAATCTGTGGAAATCCTTATTTGGGCTTTTAACTTTTACCAAATCTTATTTTATTTGGTGCTTTCCTGTTTTCAATTTACTAACATTTAAAATAAGCAGTACACGTCGACACAGAATCAGAGATTTTAATTTCATTTTTTCTTTACTTTGTTTAAGTGAAAAAGCAGCAGTCTCCCTCCTAAGTTAAACTAAATCATGACAGAAATCCTGACTTCTGTCTATCTGTGGCAATGTGAGACAAGAGTGGAATTAGAATATAAATCATCATCGATTTGTTCTAGTGGCTATGTACCATATTTTTTGGATGATAAGTCGATGTGGAGTAAGAGTCGAATAGGTCAATTTTTCCCGTTTTCCAAGCCTTCATTCACACATAAGTCAATAGTACAATCGCACTTTTGTACAGTATAAAATTTCTGTCAGGGTCATAAAACAGCGGTGATGGATAACATCAAAGTGAAAAATTTGGGAAAGGAAAGTTTTAGGCAAAAGAGAAAATGAGGGCAAAATAAAGCTTCAATCCGTATGGAAGACAATTTGATATGATTTCTTCCAATGAATAAAAAGTTGAATCACATGTATGGTGTTAAAAATTATGTAAACCCTTAGAAATCGTCCTCAGAGAAATTGGTGGGTATAGCGGTATGGCCATTTAGACTGCGTTATCTGTTCGCATAGAGATACAAAAACTGTCTTTGCTTACAAATCGTCCAATGAGTAGACCGAAGACAACATGGGCCTCCCAGTCAACAGAGATATAAGACCCAAAAGCTGGACCATACAGACATTGATACAAAAACCACATGGTAGAGATGAGTGAAGGGAAATTGTAAAATGCCATATGGCATTAAGCTGCTGCAATGGTGTCGACGATGTTAGGAAAGACGGAGCTTCTGTATAGGATCTGTCGTGCTAGAATGGGTCTAACTAAATGAGGCATATTTTGAATTTTCAACCCCATAATCTCTTACCCTCTTTACATACATGCACAAAAATTGGACATAATATCATTACATGTATTTGGAATAGAAACCTAAAAAATAAATCTTATATTTTCAGTAGTTTTTAAACTGTGACGTTTTTAAAATAGGGTATCTCTGATCCATTTTCCAAAACACATTTGTTGTGAAATCAGTCAGAGTAACTCAACTCCATGCAAAAATTTTAATTCCTATAGGACAAATTTAGGAACTTACACATAGAAATTCATATTTGCAAGGAAAACAACACACAATCTACAAAAAAGAAACAAGGTTTCTCACCTTTTAATATACTATTTAATAAAGCCCTTCCATAATCAACCCTTCCGTCTTCAAGCTGATCTTCATCGTTGGTCCATCCAGCTTTGCAACGACGGTTTGCTGTTTTGCTGTTTTCAGTCTGTTGTAACGAATCCTTCACTTTTGGCCAATCGTGAACACATTTCTCACTAACGCCATACTGCCGTTCTGCTGCCATATTTACACCATTGTTTTCAACAAAATTCACCACTTTCAGTTTAAAAGCTGCAATATATGCTTTCCTTTTCTTTATAGCAGGCATTTTCAAGTAAGGGTTGATTTTTTTTTCCAACTTTGGCGAACAGAAGCTCCCCTAACACCGTGATATCTGTGCCCCCTAAGCACTAAATAAAAGGGAGGTGACCGAATCTGAGTCAGCATGCACTCAAGCACACAAGTACAATATATAAGGCAGAGTGGAGTATAAGTCGATGGTCAGGCCCTTGCAGAAAAAAGTGTCGACTTATACACCGAAAAATACAGTAATCCATTTTGTTTTCAACATTTTTAAAAATTGTATTGAACTCTGTGACAAAATACATGACACTGACCTTGAGTTAAACATTCAAAAGGCCGCAAAGGTCAACCATCTTTGCAACTTATAACAAGCATGTAATCTAACATCTGACTGCAAAGTTGCCCTTTCTACAAACTGGCATCAAGCTGAAACAGTCAGGATATCTTGAAAATGGCTAAACATTAAAAAAATAAAAGGTGACATTTTCCGTAAAACTACGACTGTAACCGCCACCCTGCTGTTTTTCGGATCGCAAAGCAAACTGCAGTATCTGTGTGCAAAGTGGGTATGTCCACAAATGCAGTAAAGATTAATGTCAGAATGGTTCCAGTAAAACAGAACGATTTCAAACAAAAACATCCCTCCCCACAGTAAAACTCTTAAGTAGCCTGGCAACACTCTACTAACTCAGATCTCTCATTAGGTTGTCGTCGTTTGCTGACAATGAGGGAACAGTATAAGACCGAATACTAATTCTCAGTACTAATGCTAAAAACTCTGACCCTAATGGCTACAAACTTTTGATCACCTTCATTTTCTACTTTTGAAAAGGGAACTTTCAGGATAGAGAGCAGCAGGTGATAGTGAAGGGGTGAAAAGGGGAAAGCTCATGACTACCACCACATAATTTTCGCAGTTACCTGCCTGTGTGTAAACGAGTGGGCTGAAATGGAAAGAAGAAAAGAAAGATTGCTATACTTACTTGCCCTCATGCTGTACATACAGACAATGGTGGTTGGCAACAGAAACATCAAGATCCACCTTGAAGAACACAATGTAACACTCACTAGTCTGAAACAAAAGCATTTGACATCTGCTATTAAAACTGTAGCTTAAGTCATTTGTTCATATCTGGATTGGGGGGAAAATGATCTTGCAGCAACCTTGAACATTTTCCAGATTAGCATGCTTATAGTTCTGTGACAAGTAACTGGCAAGGGACTTCAGAGAAGAGCCGAATCTTCAGCAAGCCAGCAGAAAGTTCTTAAATCAGACAGTCCCCTCTCCCACTGGCAAATCAAAATGAAGACTCAGTCAGGTGGCCAACAAGTACAAAAATAAGAAAACATCCTCTGAATCACCGTGGAAAATGAACATTCCTCCCAATGGCTAAGAAACAGAGGCTTGGATTAATTTCTAAATACATGAAGTCGCTGACTCAAAGGTTCAAGACGAGTGCTTTAAAAAATTCCAAAGATACTCTTCCTGAGGTTAGCCATGGGACCCTCAAACATCCACGAAAATAAATTATCAGAAATTCCTTTATTAGCTGGCTACAGAATAGATTCTCCAGAAGAGACAGCCATTAAAAACAACAACAAACCCATATAAGTATTAATAATAGCCTAGATAAACAGTGACCTCCCCAACCACATAATGCATGTTAAATCTAGCCTGCCTCCATTCACTCTCAAAGAAACCCTTAGAGTCTGTACAGACCAAGTGTCCCTATCTGAAAAGCTTGGGGCCAACTACATATCAGAATTTGGATAATTTTGGTTTTCAGATACATTATACATACAGTAGATACTAGCACTATTATTACATGAATTACGTTCACCATTTTTCAACCCATGCAGAGTTTTTCTAAGATGCATTAACTTTTGAGATTCACTTTCACTCTACAATTCCAATAATTGGTCTTTCTGCTTCTTTAAATCATATGGCAGTGATACCTACCACCCCCCCCCCTCACACACTCCTCACTCAATTGATGGTCTTTCTGACATGTTCGCTAAAACAGAAGCACAAATGCACTAAATAACCACAAAAGTCACAAGAGAGAACCAGTGATTATGAACCGTGCCCGCAGCACTACAGGTCAGGTCTGGCTGGATCAGCATGGCTCTTGTCAGTCAGCCCAGTTTTGATCTCCTGTGAATATTGACAGTGACAGTACATAAAAAAAGAAAAACCTTCAGATTTCAAATGTATGGATAGAGGATACTTGACTGGTAATACTCAGAGCAGACTTATTGCTGAGCTAAGACAACTTTCCAACAATTTGCCTATGCCATTGTTTTAAGCAATGCTTTTCAAATGTATGCCACTGTAAGATGTTCAGGCAGCTTCTGACACCACCATTTTTACTACTCTCACTTTGAATGTGAGTATCTAATTACGTCTGATATGGATCTGATGTTAAACTTTAACATGTGTCACTGTTTTATGATTCAGTTTCGGCTCTAAGATTATTAAAGATTATCATCTTATCTTGAAGAAAGCAGCCAATATTAATATTAAGAATGACTTCACAAACTAATTTCATGTAAACTGAACAACTTAGTTTTTACTGGCAACAGGCTAGATGCTATTAGGGGAGCAAACTCTTGGCTGGCTTAAAGTTAAATAGTAAACGATGTAATATTTCCAAGACTCATGATGCATAAAGATGAAACAAAAAGAACAAATAGTAACTATTTGCTTCATAAACTTAACCACAGAAAAGTGGAGAGATTTATATTTGCATTATAGGCACATACACAAGTAA
This sequence comes from Nautilus pompilius, assembly GCA_018389105.1. Classification (NCBI taxonomy): domain Eukaryota; kingdom Metazoa; phylum Mollusca; class Cephalopoda; order Nautilida; family Nautilidae; genus Nautilus; species Nautilus pompilius. Next base: position 15,747 of record JACATO010000086.1, on the reverse strand, counting down.
TTTGGGGATATAAAAAGGCAAAAACTAAATGGATCACAAACATAACATCACATCACATTAAGAAAAGTGAAAATTACCGATTCTTTGTTACTACAAATGTACCATTAAAAAAAATCTAATACAGGAAGTCTGTGCCTCTTGGATTTTCTAGGAACACAAATACACATGACAATGAAAGAAATAAAAACCTTGGCTTTCATCATTATTTCAGAAATGGCACAAACTGCCATTGGAAATTTTGGGAGCTTTAAAATAGGTAAGCAACTTGTGAAAACAAATACCATGGCAACAAGCAGATAGATGTAAATTATCTATATACAGGTATAAAACAGTCTAGCAACAAACTCATTTCTATACCTTTCTTTGGTAAATATTACATTTTTGTTTTCTTTTTTTGCACAGACAACATCAGCTGTGTTCTTTCTTTATGCACACAACTGGTAGCCATTTGAGCCAATATTTTAAAATACATGTATTTTAATTGTTTAAAAGTCCTAGAAGATGGATTTTTGTTTTCATACTAGAAATTTCAGGGTTAATCTTTGTTTTACATCTACTCAGCAAGAATATTTTTTGTCAGTAACCATTTATTATTATTTTAAGCAAATAAAACAATGCATATGATTAACGTAAGTGTGTAATTTCAAAAAGATGAATGCACAAACTATCACACTCCTTATTACGGATCTTCACTAAATCTAAATGGAATGAAAAAATAAACACATTAGTCATTAAAAAACAGAAATTAAAGAAGAAATCCATTAAGCAGAAGAGAGAGAACAAACAAACACATCCATCATGATTGTTGTTATTTGTTTATACCCTCTGAGTCAATCCTGCACAGCCTGCCAAGATTCGCACTGGTTCTGTCTTGGTACCAGTTTTTTCTTTAGTCATTAACATAGATGATAAAATGCAAGCGATACAAAGGGCTAAGGCAGGTGAGCATCTTGGTTTAGCTTCAACTAATGCCTACAGGATGTTGTGTGATGCCCTAGAGCAGGGTTTCTTAATCAAGCGTAAGCAAAACATTTTTTGCACTATACGTTAAGTTACTGCAAATAAAATGATCACCAGGGCAGCCTGAGCATGCCTGACCGCTTACCAGGGAGGGGGCACGCCCTAACTGGCTGCTTAATATTCTATCGGATCTGACGTATCGGCCAATGGGAATGCTGGATATTTACCAAAGGAGGAAATATGTTAGCAATAAAATAGCATGAAATTCATTCCAGTGGGAAACTACAGCTGGCTGGTACACAGCTGGTCACTACACAGGCAGCCTTGATGAAAGCCCATCTAAAATAGCCATCACTCCCGCCATTTCCACAGAAGTACCAGTATTCTGCTGCTTTGCGTTCTTTCTGGGAAGTTACCATAAGTTTACTTCTATTCATACCTGAATGCGCTTTATAAGTGATCCGACGTGACCGTGCTCACTTGGTCAATCTTAAAAACAAGAGAACACATTGATCGTAACCCAACCATACCGGTTTATTTGCAAGCTGCAGTACTATGGAAGGAAGAAAGGGGTTGTGCAGGAATAGGGGCTGCTAGCAAGTGGCCACAACAGGTGAGAGGCTGGTGCTATGACACATGTTGTAGCTTAATTTTTTTTGAAATATGACCGTATTGCTGAGCCACTTCCTTCCTCTCCTCCTCTCCGAAGGACTCGGGAAAAATTCATTTATAAAAATTTTTTTACATAAAAGCAAATTTAATTATTCTAATTTTTTACTCATTACTGATAAATTTTTATTAGTAATGTCGAAGTCATTCAAAAAAAAAAAAAGCTAGTTTTTATAACATTTTTCACTATTTTTTGGGCTTTGTGTTTATGTTTGATTAAGTTGGATTTAAAAAGCCATAAATGCACCCTTTGCTGAAAGGCGCTCAGCAGTAGATACGTGAGTGAAATCATCCAAACTTAAAGATCACCTGTCCACCCTGGGAATTCTTGAGAACATAAAAATTTCGTTTGAAACAGCAAGTGCAGTTTGAAGCATACTCTCTGACCAAGGATGCGTATGCCAGAAAAAGCCAGTGTTAGAGGCAAGTTATCATACGGCATTAAGGATTGCTAAAGAAAAGCTGCCGCCGCCGAATACCATTGCAGAGAATCTGGTAAAACCATGCACTATAGAAATGGTCGAGCTGATGCATGGTAAAAATGCAAAACAAAATTGCACAGATCCCCCCGTCAAAATGTTATTCACAAATGAATCAAGGAAATGTCAGAAGACATCCAAGGTCAATTTATAGAGCAGATTAAGACAAGTCCAGCAAAAATCAGCTTACAGTTGGATGAAACAACAGATATCTTGAATTACATCCAACTTCTCATTTTTGCTCGACATGTGCATGAGAATGACACCAAAGAAGAATCTCTCTTTTGTGAGGCACTGAAAGAAACAATGAAAGCAGCAGACATCCTTTCCCTGTTGGTTCTGTCTGTACTGATGGTGCACCTGCTGTTAAGGAAAGATTCAGGCTTCACAACTCTCGTTAAAAATATAAATACAAATGAGATCTCAAATCACTGCATTCTTTATTGACATTGAAGACTCTTCCTGCTCGTTTGGAAGAAGAGTTAAACACTGTCATCCAGACTGTCAACTTGATTTCGATCAAGAGAGGTGAACCACCGCATGTTTAAAGCTCTCCGCAAAGTGGTTTGGCCTGAACACGCCATCCTTTTGTTTCACACAGAAGTACGGTGGCTTTCAAAAGAATAAGTCTTAAAAAGGGTTTTCAAACTGCAGTCCAACTGAGATATTCCTGTGTGAAGGAGGATCTAATCTCCTTGAGCATTTCATGGCTCCAAACTCTGTAGTTTTAGTGGAATACCTCACAGATGTGTCCGAAATGTTAAACTCTCTGAACATTTCACTCCAAGGCAGAAGAGTAGCAATTTTGGAAGCCGAAGAAAAGCTAAAATCATTTCAAGATAAGTTGGCTCTTTGGTAAGAAAAAAAATTCTGGTAACTCTGCCAAATTTTCCTCTCTTCAATGAAATTACTTCTAACTCAACAGATCCAGTGGGACGAGGAATCCGTGAGTGTGTTATTATGCACCTAGAAACTGTGAAAGTCACCTCTGAAGAATATTCTGTGATTAGCCTACATTTTGATAAGAGCCTTTTCATCCTATCTCCCAAACCAATTAGTGATGATCACCAGGCAAAAGATGAGCCTCTTGACTTATGCAATAATCAGAAACTGTGTGTTGATTTTGAATTAATGGAACTGAATTGATTCTGGTGCGGGAAGGCATATGCCATTCTGATCAAATGAACCTACCAAGTTCTAGTCCAGTTTGTCACAACCAACCTCTGCGATCAGAATTTTATGCTTTTAACAATGAAGACAAAATTGAAGAACAACCTATAAGTTCAGCATGACCTGCATGTAACTCTCTAAGATGTTGCCTTGACCAACGTACTCAGTGAATAAAAGTCTGATTTAAAAAAAAAAAATAAAAATTGTTATAATTCTTAATAAAGGTTTTGGTGTTGCTATGTCTTGTCTTTATCGAAGGGGTATGTAAACCAAAAAAAAAAAAAAGAACTACTGCCCTAGATCTTGTCGCCTTAAATCAGTCTGATATGAAGCAAAGCACAAGAGGGAAGACAACTGTCTTGAACATTTTTCCCCCCTATGAGATGCTTAGCAAAACCCTTTAATGCCTTCTTTGTGAAGAAACATGAAACTTTGCAGGAAGATGGCAATAGCCTAGTCCATCTTCTGAGGAATAGCTCCACCCTCTCATCCCGCACCACTGCCAGAAAGAGGTATAGGTGTGCAGTCGGAGTGCAGCAATGGTGGTAAAGAACACAGCAAGCTCCGACAAAATTAATTGGTGAGTCATATGCCATTGATGTTAGTAACATCTTTGTCTTATCTATTAAATATAACAATTGTTACCCAAGGAAGCTGTCCTATAGTATTTATAGGGCAAGAATTGACGCTGTCACATCTCCAGAGGTATGCTGTAAAATGCTCTCTTAACGGATGCTCCTCAAGAATGTATCCTGATCGTTATAAGAGGTATGATAGTACAAATATACTCAGGGGGGTGGGTAAGAATTCAAAAGTTTCACACAAAAAAGAATCCCCAAACATTCAGTCTAGTTTTTAAAAAAATTTTTTTTATTGTGTGAGCTAACAACCATAGATTTAAGTCTTTCTTAGGTAATTTTTCTTCCCCTTAAACAAATTTTCCCCCCAAAATGCACTGCACCTCTGTAGTCTTTGACTATTTTAATTAGTACACATTAGAAGAAAAACAACAACTAATCTGGTAATGGTAGCAATTTAAGAGTAATTTTTATCACACATGCGCACAGCAGATATTGCTCAAGTTTGGTCTTGATTTGCTTCAGGTAATTAAAGTAAACCAGACCCAATGTATTTTTTAGGGAGGCCCTGATAGGATGCTGTAAACACCTGTGTACTAGCAGTACAGCAATGCTCAGAATGAAAGATTTCATAGTAAGCTGCTGCTTTAACCCCACTTAGACCATCTGGCCTAGCCCAGAAGCGCCAGTCAGTGTTTGTGCTGAATTGGCTGTATACTTAGTCAAATATCATCATCATAAAAAGGTGTGGGTTTGGAGCAATATAAAAATTTAAGGTCTCACAGAGTTATTTATATTAATGAGAAAGATAGTACATATAGCAGCTACAGTCTCAACTTATGCCAAGTAATACTGATGTGAATAGTAGTAGCATGCACCCTAGGTGGTATAGAAAGAGTTAAATGTGTTCTACATTTGGCGTGTAAGGGAAACAAACTTTACTGAACAAATAAACCTCATTTGTTGAAGTATAAAAATAAAATCTCAGTTCGTTTACAAATCAGCTGTAGTCTGATGATTTACAGATAAGGGTCGCTACTAGAAAGTGTTGTATGTATACATTACATTTAGAAATGTCAGCCATTATTTTCTGTGAATAAATTAACAAGTGGTGAGCCCTTAATTAGCATCACCTTTATTTTCTGACTGACCCTCCTGCCAGGAAACTTTTATCCATCTGTTACACCTTTAGCCAGCAATAACATGACAACTTCAGATATGAAAACACACACCACTAACAAAGGAATGCTTATCTGGATCCAAGTCACATGAGAAACAAACCCCCCAATATGAGGTTTCCACAAGTAGGCAGAAAAAGAACAACAAAAAAAATCTGCATGTCAAAACAGCTGCTGTGACAATTACCTGAAATCTAGTCTCTTGATATTGTTCTACTGGCATCTGGAGAACATTAGAAAACATTAAAGTAGCCAGAGAATGGCACTAAATTCATCTCTTGGGGTTCCAAAAAGATTGGTTTGTATTTATGTTCATGTCTGTTTTAATTGGGAGTCTAAACATCAATGATAACATAAGCTACTGTTTCACATTTTCTTTCACATGCACTTTTTAATGGCCTTATCTCAGCTCTGCAACTTATATAAGGGCCACCTGTAACAGCAGGCAGAAATACTCACTGTGACAGCAATCAATGAAGAGTCTGCCTTCCATTCTGCCTGGTAGAACTCTCCAACTTCTTGTGCCCTTGCATCGGTCTGTTTGTAGCTTACTATCTGCACTGAGGGCTGAAAACAAAACAAAAAACAAACAACTGAAGACATGTCAAGTGATCTCGCTTTGAAATTAATTTCTTTAAACACCTTCAATTTGTGTCCATCTATCGTCTTCTATGTTTGAAAGTCAGGTAAGATTAGAAAGCTGGTCTTGCGGAAGCCAAACATCATTTTGGCATCAAGTGATACAGGTAATGGTTGAATACTCAACAAATCACTTCCCAATGTTTCCCCTCCAAACTCTCCCTTCCTTTAACTAATGTTAGCTAAATAAGTTTTTCAAAATCCATTCAGAACCACCGTCCAAAATGCACATCCACCATCAAGCAATTTCAATCTTTTTTAAAAAAAAAACTCAAAAATTTTTTCAGAGTTTATCATCTCCCATGACAAATTTAATCTCTCACTTCCAGACAGTCAGTTATTTTCTAATGAATAAGGTTTAAACTCGCGACCATGACAACAACAGCATACCGTCTGCTGAAGCAGAAGTTTAAGATTTCAACAGGTGACACGAAGGCCCAGTGGTAGACTGCTGGACTGTGTGCTGAGGTTGAGAGTCTGAGTTCACTTCCTGGTCATGACTGGCTCAGTGCAGCAAAACTTCTTAGCTTAGTTTCCTCCCACATCTGGATTCCTAGGATAAAGGTTTTGCGTGTAACTCTTGAACAATAGTCAAAGTGCAACCCAATCAAGAGCTCCCTCCCAACAAAGTTATACCCAAGCAATCCATCAAGGCAAATGATGCAACTTTCACCTTCTACCTCAGTGATGTCCTCAGACCTCTGGACAGGAGTCTGCAAGGTGAGCAACATCTAACAGTGTTATCGCTCTTCATGTCCTCTCCATTGATGTCCAGAAATGAAGAAAATATAAATTTACTATACCATAAAGTCACAACTACTACAACCATGGCTTTGGTGCTTTATTTGGTAGGGTATATTAAATAACTCATTTTCTATCATGCAATGAAGAGAGAAAAAAAAGCAAACTGTTTTGGCAGTGCCACTAACTATTTTATATGCCTGAAAATGGCCTCCTTTTTTTCTTCCACATTTATATTTAAATAACAGCACAATAGAACAGTCACAAGTACCACAAGTTTCTAGTTGGTGTCAATTCGAACAGGACAATACCGAGAAAGCAAATTTATCACTAATTTTGTACAAATCATAAATTTTGTAACTGCTGTCATATGTAACCAAGTTACTCACATGGAAAGGTGAATATCGTGTTCACCACTATTTGGAAAAGGGCTGGTAATTTAAAAACTTCTAGATAAGGCAGATGATGTAGGCATGTGAGAAGTGTTTCATAGTTCTAACCCTAAATTTTATGTGGTCACAACAGAACCCTATGCTGTTTCAACTTTCCCAGTACCCATGACAGAAAAATTGTTATATGGAGGTGGCAAGGAGCAGCACTGCTGAGATGCTTTCTAAAAATGTTAAACCAACAACAGCTGTCACGTGGGTGGACCACAAAAGTAATAAGTGCTTTGAAATGCAGGGAAAATTATTTAGACTAAAATGTATTAGTTAGATTTATGGGAAAAGAAAACTAACTGCAAAGTTTAAGATACATAATAACAATTTCTTTTCCAGCATTTTCACATTACCATCCAAGTCTGTGATTATGGAAGAAATACTTCAGATTGAGGCCGTATGACTAGCACCATCATGTCATAACCCTTTTCCCAAAGGCTTCTATGCATGAAAAAAATTCATTCTGTATCATTAATGCATACTAAATAATTAGAATAATAAGTAAAAAAAACTAACTAAAAGGAATAAAAAGCAACAGTGTGTGCTGAATCTTAACAGAGGGACATTCCGCTTCAGTGATTATGAGTATTCAAGCATTACTAATCACTTAATCTGGCTCTCATTGTCTTGGCCAAGGGTTTTATTTTTTATGCAAATTTTAAAAACAATAAAAAAAACCCTGTTGTGTCTTCCTGTGGAAGGCTTCTCAATGTACAAGTTCAACCACATTTTTTGGGAGTGCCTTACCAAATGGGAAAACTATTTCCTCTGGAAAACTGGCAGCAATGAAATTCTGATTAGTCATCATCTGTCTAATGGAGTAGTTAACAGGAATGACCATTAAAATGGGCAGCTATTTATCTCTCAAACTGAAAGATGTCCCCCCAAAATCTGGCTTCTCCGAGCAAGAAGTCCACGTCCACCGATAAAATCTACACACCACAAGACCCTGTTAGACTCCCCAATACGTACATACACGCATGCATGTTAAAATAAAAAAAGTTCCGACTTAATAATAACTAAAACAAAAGATTTCTAAAAATGCCTTGTAACATCTCAGCCCTAGGTACATCCACAGAGAAAGCAAGCAATGATAGGGTAACGCTTTGGCTACACCATAATAGGGAGTCATTGGAGATAAGAAAACAAAACTAATTAATCATTTACAGTTTGTATCAGCATTTGTAGGGGTGCAGAAATCTGAACTCCCATCAACTTATCTCTCTCTCAATTCAGAAGTATTTAGTTACTACTAAACTTTTTTTTTTTGCCTTTTAAAAAACAAAACAAACAATACAGAAATAAATAACCATGTTTTACTTTAAAATGAAATTAGTGAGCGTGGAATTCATAAGGAATGTTTCATTAGCCAGCCACATACATACACAGAGTCTACTGTTTCCTCTCCCATTCATTCAACTGTACCAATCTGTCCCCACCTAGGTTTCTCTAACCACCCACTACAGCTCTCTCTCACTACTGATCACTAGAGTATCACTGAGTTATTTCTCACTGTTGACTGAAAATAAGGTACATTTGGGCACATTTGTGCTGGCCATTGTAACTAATGGCAGGTTTCCCTTCCTGGTATATGATGCTTGCTAAGAAACTCTGGGAATATCACAACCACCAGTTTTAACCTGTCCACCCATGTTTATGAAGTTGTCGCAAATATTTTTTTGTGTTATCCAACCCACAAAATGAAACTCCCGGGGTTTATTCTAGGTTAGCAAATAGCTGATAGACAGACATTAACTCCAGAGAAAAGGGAGGGGTAACCATATTAAGGTTAACATCCTATGTCCAGAGTAAGTAAATCAAACTTCATGCTCCATTCTCCAGAGTGCTGGTCTGGAGATAGTAGTACACAAGTTTAATGCCAATTATGCAGAGTACATGGCTAAGGATAGCATATAAACTAAGCAACCCAGTATCCACAGGGCATGACCAAAGGTAGCAGTACCCAAACTTAGCAAGTCACAATCAAGACATGGCCAAGGAAGGTGTATAAGCTAAGTTGGTCTAGGCCCATTGCCCACTGGACATCCCCCAATAAATTTTGAATTAAAGCAACTTATTTATTTATTCTTTTATTATCCAAGAAATATACATAGTTAATATCTATCCAAGTAAGGTAAGAAAAATTGTTGAGGTAATATGCCTACACTAAAAAAAACCAAACAGCTGTCAGTCAGCATATTAGTCAGATTTTCGATGAATTTTCTAGTCACAACTTTAGAATGAGATATTGTGGGCAATACCACGCAGATAGTCCATTATCATACATTTCAACAATTGTTCTGATGGGTTGCCTATTTTTGGTGTTGCTTGCATTGTGGTGCAGGTGGGTGACCAGCAATCATCTGGTTAATTGAAACATCGGTTAGAGCCACTTTTCTTCTTAACCCACCAAAGAATCTCCACGTTGGGATGGAAAGCAGCAGAGCTTGTCTGGAATCTCTGATGCCAACCCTCAACATGGCTATTCATGTTTCGCAAACCACTTTCGGTTCTGTCATGCATGTTCCAGAGAGAGATTGGAAACCCTTGCTTTTGTTGATGGCAACAAAGACCACAACCACGTTTACAGCCTATGAATGCGCCCTCGAAGTAGTCACAAATTACCATGACCTCTTCCTGTAACATCTCAAAAGCATCCATGACCTCTTCCTCTGGAACGAAGACAAGTGCTGGTAGCATGCAAAATGATAGCGAAAAGTCATTATCTTGTGTGTGTACAACTGTTGTAGACCAGTTTCCTAGACTTTGCAGTACACACACCGGGAGAGGTGATAGAAACATCCTTTCTTTGGTGCATCTGGGAAGATGGTGTATGTGGCATTGATAACAGCAGATTCAAAGTCAGCCAGTCAGTCATTTCTGAACTGGGATGGAGTTGCAGTTTGGTGTTGAGCAGCTGTTGCAAAACACTGGTGTGTGGGGCTTCTTGCTTGTTGGGAGACATAAACAGACAGGATTATGTAGTGTTTGTTCAAGGAATGGATGGTGTATAACTGATAGAGAGAGCTATGGGACAACTTAAAAGCACCTCAGTAAACCAATCAGAATTTTGGAACAGAATCAAGGTGGTGTCAGATGCAAATGATAGAACACGATGGTTTGTGTTGTTGCTGTCATACTGAAGAAAGCAATCATGAAAATTTATATTTCTTTATCATTGTTATTGTATTTTCAGCAACATATGATACAGAAGAGACTGGCTGCTGCAATAAGACAGAAAAGAAAGCCACAGTGAAATTATTCATGATGATAACTGATGAAGTTATTATCTAAGTCAGTTCTGACTTGGGTAACTTATATATACAGGCAACAACTAATATATTTACTGTATTTTTTGGATGATAAGTCGATGTGGAGTAAGAGTCGAATAGGTCAATTTTTCCCGTTTTCCAAGCCTTCATTCACACAAGTCGATAGTACAATTGCACTTTTGTACAGTGTAAAATTTCTGCCAGGGTCATAAAACAGCGGTGATGGATAACATCAAAGTGAAAAATTTTGAAAGGAAAGTTTTAGGCAAAAGAGAAAATGAGGGCAAAATAAAGCTTCAATCCGTATGGAAGACAATTTGATATGATTTCTTCCAATTGAATAAAAAGTTGAATCACATGTATGGTGTTAAAAATTATGTAAACCCTTAGAAATCGTCCTCAGAGAAATTGGTGGGTATAGCGATATAGCCATTTAGACTGCGTTATCTGTTCGCATAGAGATACAAAAACTGTCTTTGCTTACAAATCGTCCAATGAGTAGACCGAAGACAACATGGGCCTCCCAGTCAACAGAGATATAAGACCCAAAAGCTGGACCATACAGACATTGATACAAAAACCACATGGTAGAGATGAGTGAAGGGAAATTGTAAAATGCCATATGGCATTAAGCTGCTGCAATGGTGTCGACGATGATGACGACGACTTAAGGAAAGACGGAGCTTCTGTATAGGATCTGTCGTGCTAGAATGGGTCTAACTAAATGAGGCATATTTTGAATTTTCAACCCCATAATCTCTTACCCTCTTTACATACATGCACAAACATTGGACATAATATCATTACATGTATTTGGAATAGAAACCTAAAAAATAAATCTTATATTTTCAGTAGTTTTTAAACTGTGACGTTTTTAAAATAGGGTATCTCTGATCCATTTTCCAAAATATTTGTTGTGAAATCAGTCAGTTAGAGTAACTCAACTCCATGCAAAAATTTTAATTCCTATAGGACAAATTTAGGAACTTACACATAGAAATTTATATTTTCAAGGAAAACAACACACAATCTACAAAAAAGAAACAAGGTTTCTCACCTTTTAATATACTATTTAATAAAGCCCTTCCATAATCAACCCTTCCGTCTTCAAGCTGATCTTCATCGTTGGTCCATCCAGCTTTGCAACCACGGTTTGCTGTTTTGCTTTTTTCAGTCTGTTGTAATGAATCCTTCACTTTTGGCCAATCGTGAACACACTTCTCACTAACGCCATACTGCCGTTCTGCTGCCATATTTACACCATTGTTTTCAACAAAATTCACCACTTCCAGTTTAAAAGCTGCAGTATATGCTTTGCTTTTCTTTATAGCAGGCATTTTCAAGTAAGGGTTGATATTTTTTTTCAACTTTGGCGAACAGAAGCTCCCCTAACACCGTGATATCTGTGCCCCCTAAGCACTAAATAAAAGGGAGGTGACCGAATCTGAGTCAGCATGCACATGCAATCATACATAAATTTCCCCATGGTACTTAAGGATCCCGTGTTCTCGATATCAGGATTTCATCCATATATATGTAGGAATGGAGTATAAATCGATGGTCAGGCCCTTGCAGAAAAAAGTATGATGCTGGAAAATACGGTAAGTTATGAAAACAGGGGGGAAAAGTCCAGAGAGCAATGGGCCTGATCCTAAGCTAAGTAACCCAAAATCCAGGGGTAGCCTTCAAGCTACCCAAAATTCACACACAGCTGGGAAAAATTAATTTATAAACAAAGAAAAGCTCTCTCACACTTTAATATATATATCATCTGGGTCTATTAACTAAACCAAAGTGAGAAAAAAAAAAAATCAATCAAGCATTTTTCATGCAGGAGAGAATATGCAAATAATTAACCTCATGGGTCAACTACTCATGAGGCTGTAGGCTCAGGCCAGTCTCTCAGGTTTCCGTTGTATGGCAGTTTTATTAAATTAGTGCGTAAATTTTTTTTTTAAAAAAAAGTTCTCTTCAAATCCATTTGGTCCCCAGATGCCTTCAATGTCTGCAGTAACTACGAAGGATGTCTGTGTAAAATGAAGGCTCCATCTACCACTTAGCTGCCAACCTTCCTTTCATGTTACACGGTTGGTTTTGTTCTCATGGAAAAAAAAAATAATTAAAAGACAAAGAACAAAAAGAAAAGCAGCTTAGATTTAAAAAAAAACAAACAAAAAAACATCTCTCTCTCTCTCTCACTAATGAATAGCAGCAGAACCCCGATCATACATAAGTCTAAATACGTGATGCCTAAGATAAACAGACCCCCCCATCGATGCTGTTGTTGAGGACTGGTTATGATTTAAAACTAGAGTGGTTCATCCAAACCAACCAATGATTGCTTACAGTGGATCTATTTTTTTTATCTTTAATACAGATTTGAAAGAAATATGGCCCTAGAGAAAGAGAGAACCGGATGTAGTGGTGAGAGAGAGAGAGAGAGAGAGTCGGGTTCTACTCTACTTACATTAGGATCACCTCATTTGTTCTGGTTTTAAAGAAGTTATTTCTATAAAATTCAAAAGATGCCTGATGCTGATGATTACGAAAATGCAGATTCAAGTGCTTAGTCACAATTCGAGTCTCCAAGTCCACCTTTGGTTATTCCAATTAATCAGAATGTTAGTTAATATAGCTGCGCTACTGTTTGTTCTCAGGCACCTTATGGAGACAAGGATATGGAGCTGTTATAGGTAAGAAAAACCAGATGTCACCACCTTTTGGCACCTTCTCCCCACTGCCAAATCATGCCTACAGACTGATTTTTTAAAATAATTCTATGCACCAGTAAAAATCATGACAGGTCACTGCTGTCCAGCATTATCAAATTCTGACAAAAATAGGGCATTTCCATGGAAATGTCAACCTCAGTAGGAAATTTGATATACTGAAAATGATTGTTATCACTTTAAAGCTTATTTTCTGAGGCTAAAATATGTGAAAATAAACTACTGTTGAAAATCTCAACTAACAATAAAAAAAAAAAACTGATTATTTTCCAAATAGTTTCTAGAATCCTTTGAAATTATAAACAGATCAAGTATATCAGAGTGCCCTTCCTTTTTGGTAAGTATAACTTAAAATTTGGGAAACTGATTCTTTCTTAAAAACATTTCCAAGTCAAAATGCTTCACAAAGTGCATATCAGTCTGTATAATACTTTTTTCTGGAAATTTGGGAATAGTCTTCATGAGATTTCACAAAAGTTTTAACTTAAATTCCTCTGCATACATTAAGTGATATACCAAGAGAAGCCTGATATCTGTTAATGTAAGCTGTAAAAGAGACTGGCAGCTAAATCTCCAAGAATTAAGGGTAAACAAAAACCCAGGTGTAAACTGGTTTTATATTTCAAGCTATATGCTGGTTCTATGCAAGAGAGATAAGTATATGAGGACTTTTTTAGATGTTCATACTATTCTTTTACTCTTAGCTAATCTTATTGGGAATACCTACCTTTAACTTGGGTTAGCTTTTATTCACAAGATCATAAATGATTTCAACTGTGAAAGATGTTTTAAACAATTTGAAAATTCAATTGGACTAATGGAAGTATCAAATGGTAGTAAGAGTTTCCTATCACTATGCTGAGTTATAGCCTACACATCTGGGTCAGATTTGACCTACCACCAACTTCTAAAATGTCATCTTTGATTTTATATTGCAGGGACTCAAATATTGAGCGTGCATGCACATACAAAACATTTATTTTCTGGGTAACTTTGAGGAAAGAGAGAGATGTGAGACAATGCATTTCTACACTGATGGTGCTGTACAAAGCTGAACTTTCTGATACGCCTTTGCCACAAATGATCAGTGGAGGATGAAGTCAAAAGAATTGCTTGTTGTCAGCCTTCGTGGAGAAGAACATACAGAGTGAAAAAGCATTGGCAAAATCAAATCTGAATTTGGCAAAAGATGAAATAGCAAGCATGCATGCAACTGGAACTCTAAAAATCCATTGGGTTTCAAAGTCCTTAGTGTCTATTTCTTATATTTGAAGTGAACATCACTTTCTTAATGGCCAGGTATGGAAAAGAGACCATGGCTCCAGAGGAACATAATTCACATATCCAAGTACTATGATACCAGGTTCTATGTTGGAAGTATACTTTCATCTTAAAGCCCACAACTTGTTTCATGTAGGAATTTCATTCTCACATTCCCCAACCAATTTACCAGCCCTCATCTGACGACACTGATCTTGTCAACATTGTATTTACATTTTAGGGGTCCCTGAACTTGGAGGGTATTGGTACATTTCACTTTCCAGATTCAGAATATGTCAGAAAGTCTTACGTGAAGAAACTTTAAAAAAATTTTAATGAGACAATGAGCAAAAGACACCGCTTGTTAACATGTTAAAACTAGGCCATCTTGAACACAGTTTAGTGAAGTGCGTGGCATTGAAAGATTTTAAATACCATATCAAGAATTACGGTTCCTACTAAAAGCAGTCAAAGTAACATCAAAGTTAGGGTTGTAAACCTGCCAGTCTACCTACCTACCTGTATTAGAGTAAGAGGAGAGGGGGGAAAAAAAGAGATGATACGTGTGTATGTCTACAGGCTATACTTGTTTAATAAAACAAACTGAGCTAAATCTAACAAAAAAAATCATTTCCCCAGACCCAGGATGTTTTCTTAATGACTCAAGCTAAACAAGAAAACAACGAATTGCATGTACACATTTCCAGTATCTCTGGTTGCTAACCCCCTACAGGTGCTTAGCAAATGGAGATTCCTGATTTACATCCCAGCATTAGCTATCTACAGAATGAAGCAAACCAGAGACACTGAAAACACATAAATGCACATCATCCACTCTACTTGCGACAAAAGATACTAACAATATAACTGCTTTACAAGTTGACAGGTGAGCAGCAGAGAAAACCAGAAGAAACACGATATCAAAAAATATCCTTCCACAGGTGGTGACATGCGGTTTTGCTTGGCAGCACATTCTTCTCTAAGGAACTAATTTCGGGTAAAATACCTAATAACTAAAGTTCCACGCCAAGGAATAAAAACAACCAACGATTGTTTAGTGCTAGAGATGTTCAAATAGAACCAGGCCAGATACCACTATTTCAGCTGAACACCACAAAGTAGAACAGAGACACACAAATCTTCCGCCCACTAAACAAAATCAGTCCCTATCACTGCCTAAAGCACAGCTAGCAGACCACCAACTGGTTACTTCCCCTATTTTACAGGCATTTGATAACAGTAGATTTCTTATTCAACTTAAAGTGGCTTATCACATGCTGAAGTAGTTACAACCCCTTTTCAGAACTTTAATCACAAGGCATTTCTCCCCATCCCACCCACTCTACAATTAAGATTTTCTAGCACCAGTTAACCATCCAACTAGTCACTTGAACTTTGGTCAGATTTAGATCTTTCATCCCACACAGCTTTCTTCAGTTCAGCCAATCTACTGTTTACTCAAGTCCACAACCTAATTTGTCTAACCCTTTAACAGTCAGATGCAAGAAAACATGCAGAGCTATAAAAAAAAATTTTTTTTAAAGTCAATCTTAAAACAGAAAGCAGTACTTAAAAATACAGGTCAAGGTCACTATGAGCCCCCCCCCCACCCATGCAGACAGGTTCAGCACA
>JACATO010000085.1:0-33821 GCA_018389105.1 Nautilus pompilius | reverse complement strand
GAGAGATGGAGAGAGAGAGAGAGAGGAGAGAGATGGAGAGATAGAGAGAGGGGGAGGGAGGGGGAGAGAGAGAGAGAGATGGAGAGAGAGATAGAGAGAGGGAGAGAGAGATGACGGTTGACATTTTGTTATTTCCTTATGTGTACATCATTACGCCACCATTCGTCAACACGTTCGAGCTCAGACAGTTTCTTGTTGTACAGCGCTTCATTCGCGTGGAGTCCGTTCCTGCTGTTGGTCATTTGGAAACATCTCAGAGGAGACAGCCCGGTTATCTGGAACATTCATGGCAGAAAAATACATGATAATAAACTCACCCAACGTTTTATAATAACTTCACCTTTGCGTTGACTTATGACTATGTTTAAGTCCTTATCACATCTAATTAATAACATTTGTTAGGCTAATTTACCTATACCTACCCAGCTAATAATCAGCACCTATTGGGTAATGTTAAAGTATTTTACCTGAGAACCACCAACATCCAGCTTTGCTGGAGTGAAATAGTAGCATCAGCAGCATATGGTCAGTAAATCTCACCCTCTTCCACTTGCTTACCATTAAGTCGGGCTGTCATGAGGCGCTTTAAATGGGCGACTTACGTGCCAACGATAACCCTTACAGGTTAATCTGTAAAACATTGTCAGGGCGAACCTATTGAACTTCCCCACCGGGACTCTTTATCTTCAGTTGTAGGAGAAACCGGAGTGCCCGGATAAAACCCATCATGGCTGGCCGGTGAAAAAGAGCGAGAAACAGTCACGCCAAACCGACTGGGAATCGAACTCGGACCCTCGACCTTAGCAGCACAGTAGGAGCTAGGCTAGCCACCGGACCACCGCGCTGCATAATACTAATTCTGAAAAGAAAGAAAACGACCTCCCCCAATTTGTTTTAGATTATTAAGATGCCCGCCACCATCAACATCAGTACCAAATCCGATCCGTGGACCGACAGCCCTCTGGATCAGTCTCCCTGTCCGATGGTAGCCGCCTGGCGGACCTCGGTTACTCCTGCTAAACCACAATAATTAAGCAATGCACAGAACAGGTGAACATTTGGTTACTTGATCAGACCTTTTCTCAGGTGCGCCCAGAGAGATTCCGTAAATGCGCGTTGCTGTTTTTTGTTTTTTTTTTTTAAAAAAAGACTCTCTCAGACAGGACGGAAGACATCGGCAAATGGCCGCCGTCTTCGGGGGTCAGCGGACGGTATTCTACGTAGTGGAAAAGTTCTTCGCTAGCATCCGGCGTCCGGTTCGTGGCTTCGAACATCAGCCGGGGTCGGATCGGTCACGTGACTACCGCGTCAAGAGAGCGCCCCCTCATATATAATGGCAGAAGAGTTAAGGTAGCCCCCGGGGCTATGCCTTACTTTTCAATGATGTTACCGGTAATTGCTTTTTCAGGGACAGGACGGCGATGTGGACTTTTCTTCTGAAGAGCATCTTTCTCTCTTTATGTTTCCTTCCTCTGAGAAATTCACCCCTTCGATATAAGTTTTCTAATTTGTTTAAGCACAAATAAGGTGCAGAGAGGAGGGAGGTAGCTGATCACTTGTCTGCTCACCTTGAAGAAAGGGTGGGGGAGGGGCTGTTAGGGGAGTGGAGCAGATCTACAACTCGGGAAACCGAGTCCGCAATAATGTAAATTCGGGTGGATTGTTCTCTTAAAGGTGGCGGGATGAAAGGCGCCGAATTACCTCGGTAAGTAGTTTACTTTAAGGTTAAAAACCCCTAAACTTCGTTTCTAATTGCAGCTCTGGCACGCTTTGTCCGGTGTTTGGGTAGAATTGTCAGCGAAAAGGCGCCAGGCTAGTCTACAACAAAGAGGTAACCCGCCGTCCAGAGAGAACCTCGTTAGGTAGATGAACTGTTTAATTGGAATAGTTCAGCGGCAGACCGAAGGCTGGCGCTGGTAGGAACGCCCAGGCCTTTTCAGTCCTAAAAGCTAACACCAGAGTTTCAATCATCCACCCAAACACATCTATCCGCGGTCATCCCACCACATCCGGAATGAACTCTGGCTTTTATTTCATGCAGGCGGAGAAGCCATCTCGATCTCTTCTCTCTCTCTCTTCTCTCTCTCTCTCTCTCTCTCTCTCTCTCTCTCTCCCCCTCTCTCTCTCCATCTCTTTCTCTCCATCTTCTGTCTCTCTCGCTCCATCTCTCTCTCTCTCTCTCTCTCTCTCTCTCTCTCTCTCTCTCTTCTCTCTCTCTCTCTCTCTCTTCTCTCTCTCTCTCTCTCTCTTCTTTATCCCATTTCAGCTTAATAAAATGATACGCAAGTCTATTTCCCCCTTATTTCACTGGTACAGTTTAGTTCTCGTGTACCATAACAATTCTTAAAGTTTTACCGATGCTATTATAACCAATTTTACAAGTCATAATTATTAGTGAGCCGAGCGTTCCGATGGTCACGTGTTTCAATCTGTGGCTAATACGGACACACGTTTTTCATACAGGTTCATCTACCTGACAGTTATGAAGCCAGTGGACGGACGACTCTCTTCAGCCAGTACCAGGTGGAAATCTGTAAAGAAATCTCCTAATACAAATTTTTAGTAACATTTCTAATAAAGTTGATTGGTTTATTTAGCGAGTCCCTATCGACCCCATACAAGCACGTTGTTTGTTTGTTCGCGACGAGTTGGTACCGGGTCGCACGGATTTTCGGTCGTGACTACGAACCGGACGCGATCTCATACGACCGAGAATCGCCGCGACCCCCCTCAGGTTCTGCTTCTCAACACCGAGTCTGATTTAAAGAAGAAAACCTATAAATTAAAGATAATATTTTACTTTTTCTTCTTCTTTCGCTTTCGTTGTCATTAGTCTCTTAAGGACCCACTAGATTCCCATATTCCTCTTCACTTCAGCCATTAAAGGTTAAGTGGAGATGTCTTTACGTTCAGCTGCAGTTTTCTAAACGAGTGACCGTCAGGTGGCGCCACATGTCTGATTACTTAAGCTGGTGCCCAGGAAATCCGTTTCATAGCAGTTCTGCTATGCTGTACTCGCGTTATAGTTTAGACAATGCAGAAAAAGATGCAATCTGGCGCCGTCTGATCGGTTGGTGGATTCCCCCTCTACCCAGTCTTTCCTCACGTTGCTAGCCCGTGGGCTCCCGCAGTCTATTCATTCAGATCGCGGAAAAGTAATTTCGAAAGCATATTTTTTTTTATAAATAAATTGTTTCAAAACTTTATTAGTGTGCGCCTTTATGTTCTTAAATCCGATATGTGATATAATATAATATGATAAGTGTCATAAAATGCTTTTCAGAAATATTAATAATAAATAAATATGTCCTTTCTGCGAAGTCACTCATCTCTAAACCTTTTCCTTCTCTCTTACTTATTGCCGTTCCATTGTCGTGGCGCCTTAATGCATACAGCCATAAACCCAGATCCAAAGCCGTCCTTCTCTGCCGACTGTGTCGTCCATGCACAAAAGTCACCGAAGCGGAACAAATCTCGTATTAGACGACCAACCTAACGGCCCCACGCTCAAGTTTTAACGAGCGCGCCGCCAACAAGTTTATTCTCACCGATTTTTTTAAGCACAACTGGAAGCGGAGACTTATTATGAAGAAAGCAGAACAAATAGCTTGAGCGTCAGGGATGTCATGCATTCTGCGAGGTGAACTGCTCGAAAAACCCATTTTCAGAATCTGGTGAGACACCCGCCGCTGTACCGTGTAGAGGCGTGTAGCCGTGTGGGCAAAAAATATCGATCTGGATATCGATCGGTCAGCAGAGTTTTTGTGGTTGATCCTTCGGTTTGTTGCAAAGTCGGTCTTCGGTCGGTCGCCGCCTTTAGCCGTCTACCAGAAAGTTCTGAGGAGGTCGGGGTTAGGGGCTCTCTGGAGTTCTGTCGATCGACTGCAGATGATTCCGGCTCCTCCAAGTTATGGTAGTTTTCCTCGGGAAGTAAAACACATGAGAAATAATGGTACTGTAAGAAACAGATAGGTAACCGACAACTTTTGGAGCTCCATTAATGAATGGCAATTGTTTTATCTTCCACATCGATTGCTTTCACACGCCATTGCTGTAACCCTGTCGTGCTTGATATTAGTCGTAAATATAAAGGTTTGACGTCTAACCAACCTTTCTCCAGACCTGTGCGGTTTCGAAAGATGTAAATTAGTGAAAATTTGACGACTGCCAAGGCTACGGTCAGCCACACCAGGCACGACAATGTTCATCTCTGTCACTGATGGCTTTTGTCTGGCAACCCGTTCGGTATACACCCAGGGACATGCTCAAGATCGCTGGGCCGTATGGTGTGTGGACTGTGACCAGCTTTGTATCTAATTACTCGATCCCGGGTAAATGACAACATATTTCAGCTTCCGCGTGCTTTCGGAAAATAAGTCAGCTTACCTCGGCAACTAACCCATTTTATAGTGATGGCCATGCAAAATAATAAATCATAGAAGAACTCTGTTTTTAGGGAAGGGTTCATACCATAACGACACTAATCAGCATTAGGGGATTGCCTTCAAGAATAGTCATACTCTTTCACGAATCGAAAACCCAAATAAATACAGATGATCAGTCACTGCTATTTAATATCCTTCCAAATGTTTAAAAAATACACTTGACTTCACTGTATAAAGTTTCTCGATACAATCCTGGTTTACAAACCTTTTGTTTGCTGTATGAGCCTCGATTTCGCCGTCATTCGGATCTCGTGATCCCTTGCAATTTTTCGATTTGGGGGGCGTATTCTTCAGGCGTCTGAACAGGTGAAAATAAAACGGGGGGATGCAGACTGTGGGGAGTGGATGTGGTAGAAACTTAAAAATGTGATCCGTTCAGTTTGGATGGTCGCCCGAGCTCCGTGTGATTCCGCATTGTCACGTCACAGCAGAACACCTTGCGCCAACCCTGGGAGTTATCCCCACGGCACCCGGCGGCGTGGTGTAGAGGGACTACTCACGGCCAACTTTGAGCCACCCGCAGGGCAGCGCTGTTAGATCTCCTCACCTGCTCAAGCACGAGGCGTCACCGTCCACTCTACATGCTGTGCTTGCGGTCACTGGACGAATATTAACGTCATCACGCATCCCGGGATGAATATTTAATAGCATCCGCTGTAATTTTTTTTGGAAGTTGACCAAATGGCGCAGTTACCCGGCAAACTGGGTTGGCCTTTTGTGTGGGCGTCCACAGACCAACCAGGAGCGGACCGACAAACCGGAAGCTCTGGAGACAAATCAAGATTAGTTCGATCGCACGAGTGATGTTACAGGTCACCGCATCTCGCTAGCTAAGGGTGTCCTTTGGCTACGCCGGATATCCGGTCAAACTGTCAGAAATCGATCGCTTCACGCTAAACCGGATCGGTATTTCGACCTACGCGAACGGTAGCTTCAGCGGTACCAGCGGCACGGTTCGACTTGGCCGCAGGAGGGCAGCACCTGTCTGTCGAGTGGTTGATTCCCTACTTGGTGTTATTAGAATTCTAAGCTATTTCCGCGATGAATTCAGCTTTGATTTGTTTTGCGACTGCCGACTGGGGGACACAAAATGTAACATCTGTGTAAACTTATCAGCGTATCGTAAATAGTATTGTTACCGGTGCCAAAAATCCCAGCGGCGAGAACGATAAAAAAAAAGCAAACAACAACTAATAAATACAGCGAAAGGTGCTGCAGTTCGAGAAAAGACCGAAATATCCACGACAAGAACAAAGACTCGGTCGAGGAAAATAGTCAGCTGGCATCGTTTATTTTCAAGGTAGAGCTGGAGTTTAATTCTCGATTCTTTGCTTTAGGAGGGTTAAAAACTTCTAACAAAATGTGCCCCTGTTTATATTTCGCTTTAAGAAACCGCGCAGCAGTCGTTCTTAGAGTTCATTCGAATCGTATTCATTGAGTTCTCTCCCCCACCCCACCAACAAAAGCTACAATAGTCTTATATTTAGCACAACATAAAACCACTGGTCCGTTTCTCTTTCTATCCAGCACTGGATTACATTTGTAATGAAAATGTAATTTCACAGGACTAGAGCTGTGAAGAAAAGAGCTACATAACCCCGACATCATGTCAGTAACCAGGCTGTGTCGTCTTCAATGACATTCTTCAGCACTTAGTTTCTCTCGACCTTTTCTCGCGCTACTCGAGCTGCCGCTAAGCCTTTGTCACAACGGTTTGTCGTAGATGCTCCCTTTATACAATCCAGTTACACATTATTATTGTTATAATTATTACTATTATCAATACATATTAGATGGAAACTGTCTAGCACCGAAATTGTAACTACTGTTGTTTTCAATTAAAAATTAGGCATTGCTAAAACAGATGAATGGTAAGAATTCGGAGCTCATTTTCGTACATTCTCCATTTCAAGATCCACCGGCACCGTAATGGACACCGGGATGCTTTTGTCCTGAAGAGAATCTTTGGAAATTATGAAGCCTTTTGAATTCGTTTTCAAATTATAGTAAAGAATCGAGGTCATGTCTGCTGTGTGCGTCACGCTGTACAACGTCTAATGGTCAGCCGGACAGCAGCGTAGTGTACCTCGGGTGCCGTCGGTCGTCAGGTGTGTGGGTCACGCTGTAAAGCGTTTAATGGTCAGCCGGACAGCAGCGTGAAGTACCTCGGGTGCCGTCGGTCGTCTGGTGTGAGCGTCACGCTGTACAACGTCTAATGGTCAGCCGGACAGCAGCGTGAAGTACCTCGGGTGCCGTCGGTCGTCTGGTGTGTGCGTCATGCTGTAAATCGTCTAATGGTCAGCCGGACAGCAGCGTGAAGTACCTCGGGTGCCGTCGGTCGTCAGGTGTGTGCGTCACGCTGTACAACGTCTAATGGTCAGCCGGACAGCAGCGTGAAGTACCTCGGGTGCCGTCGGTCGTCAGGTGTGTGCGTCATGCTGTAAATCGTCTAATGGTCAGCCGGACAGCAGCGTGAAGTACCTCGGGTGCCGTCGGTCGTCAGGTGTGTGCGTCACGCTGTACAACGTCTAATGGTCAGCCGGACAGCAGCGTGAAGTACCTCGGGTGCCGTCGGTCGTCAGGTGTGTGCGTCACGCTGTAAAACGTCTAATGGTCAGCCGGACAGCAGCGTGATGTACCTCGGGTGCCGTCGGTCGTCTGGTGTGAGCGTCACGCTGTACAACGTCTAATGGTCAGCCGGACAGCAGCGTGAAGTACCTCGGGTGCCGTCGGTCGTCAGGTGTGTGCGTCACGCTGTAAAACGTCTAATGGTCAGCCGGACAGCAGCGTGAAGTACCTCGGGTGCCGTCGGTCGTCTGGTGTGAGCGTCACGCTGTAAAAACGTTTTAATGGTCAGCCGACAGCAGCGTGAACTACCTCGGGTGCTGTCGGTCGTCAGGTGTGTGCGTCACGCTGTAAAACGCTTAATGGTCAGCCGGACAGCAGCGTGAAGTACCTCGGGTGCCGTCGGTCGTCAGGTGTGTGCGTCACGCTGTAAAACGTCTAATGGTCAGCCGGACAGCAGCGTGAAGTACCTCGGGTGCCGTCGGTCGTCAGGTGTGTGCGTCACGCTGTAAAACGCTTAATGGTCAGCCGGACAGCACGTGAAGTACCTCGGGTGCCGGGTGACTCGCGGGTCAGGGTTGGGGTGAGGCTCGGTCGGTGTGAGCGTCACGCTGTAAAACGCTTAATGGTCAGCCGGACAGCAGCGTGAAGTACCTCGGGTGCCGTCGGTCCAGGGTGTGTGGCGTCACGCTGTAAAACGCTTAATGGTCAGCCGGACAGCAGCGTGAACTACCTCGGGTGCCGTCGGTCGTCAGGTGTGTGCGTCACGCTGTAAAACGCTTAATGGTCAGCCGGACAGCAGCGTGAACTACCTCGGGTGCCGTCGGTCGTCAGGTGTGAGCGTCACGCTGTAAAACGCTTAATGGTCAGCCGGACAGCAGCATGAAGTACCTCGGGTGCCGTCGGTCGTCAGGTGTGTGCGTCACGCTGTAAAACGTCTAATGGTCAGCCGGACAGCAGCATGAGTACCTCGGGTGCCGTCGGTCGTCAGGGTGTGTGGTCACGCTGTAAAACGTCTAATGGTCAGCCGGACAGCAGCGTGAAGTACCTCGGGTGCCGTCGGTCGTCAGGTTGTGAGCGTCACGCTTGTAAAACGCTTAATGGTCAGCCGGACAGCAGCGTGAAGTACCTCGGGTGCCGTCGGTCGTCTGGTGTGAGCGTCACGCTGTAAACGCTTAATGGTCAGCCGGACAGCAGCGGAACTACCTACCTCGGGTGCCGTCGGTCCTCTGGTGTGAGCGTCACGCTGTAAAACGTTAATGGTCAGCCGGACAGCAGCGTGAAGTACCTCGGGTGCCGTCGGTCGTCATTGTGAGCGTCACGCTGTAAAACGCTTAATGGTCAGCCGGACAGCAGCGTGAAGTACCTCGGGTGCCGTCGGTCGTCTGGTGTGAGCGTCACGCTGTAAAACGCTTAATGGTCAGCCGGACAGCAGCGTGAACTACCTCGGGTGCCGTCGGTCGTCAGGTGTGTGCGTCACGCTGTAAAACGCTTAATGGTCAGCCGGACAGCAGCGTGAAGTACCTCGGGTGCCGTCGGTCGTCAGGTGTGAGCGTCACGCTGTAAAACGCTTAATGGTCAGCCGGACAGCAGCGTGAAGTACCTCGGGTGCCGTCGGTCGTCTGGTGTGTGCGTCACGCTGTACAACGTTCAATGGTCAGCCGGACAGCAGCGTGAACTACCTCGGGTGCCGTCGGTCGTCTGGTGTGAGCGTCACGCTGTAAAACGTCTAATGGTCAGCCGGACAGCAGCGTGAAGTACCTCGGGTCCTCGGTCCGGGTCGTCAGGTGTGCGTCACGCTGTAAAACGCTTAATGGTCAGCCGGACAGCAGCGTGAAGTACCTCGGGTGCCGTCGGTCGTCTGGTGTGAGCGTCACGCTGTACAACGTTTAATGGTCAGCCGGACAGCAGCGTGAAGTACCTCGGGTGCCGTCGGTCGTCAGGTGTGAGCGTCACGCTGTAAAACGCTTAATGGTCAGCCGGACAGCAGCGTGAACTACCTCGGGTGCCGTCGGTCGTCAGGTGTGTGCGTCACGCTGTACAACGTTCAATGGTCAGCCGGACAGCAGCGTGAACTACCTCGGGTGCCGTCGGTCGTCTGGTGTGAGCGTCACGCTGTACAACGTCTAATGGTCAGCCGGACAGCAGCGTGAAGTACCTCGGGTGCCGTCGGTCGTCTGGTGTGAGCGTCACGCTGTAAAGCGTTTAATGGTCAGCCGGACAGCAGCGTGAAGTACCTCGGGTGCCGTCGGTCGTCAGGTGTGTGCGTCACGCTGTAAAGCGTTTAATGGTCAGCCGGACAGCAGCGTGAACTACCTCGGGTGCCGTCGGTCGTCTGGTGTGAGCGTCACGCTGTAAAACGTTTAATGGTCAGCCGGACAGCAGCGTGAAGTACCTCGGGTGCCGTCGGTCGTCAGGTGTGAGCGTCACGCTGTAAAGCGTTTAATGGTCAGCCGGACAGCAGCGTGAACTACCCACGGGGTGCCGTCGGTCGTCAGGTGGGAGCGTCACGCTGTAAAACGTTTAATGGTCAGCCGGACAGCAGCGTGAAGTACCTCGGGTGCCGTCGGTCGTCAGGTGTGTGCGTCACGCTGTAAACGTTTAATGGTCAGCCGGACAGCAGCGTGAACTACCTCGGGTGCCGTCGGTCGTCTGGTGTGTGCGTCACGCTGTAAAACGCTTAATGGTCAGCCGGACAGCAGCGTGAACTACCTCGGGTGCCGTCGGTCGTCAGGTGTGTGCGTCACGCTGTAAAACGTTTAATGGTCAGCCGGACAGCAGCGTGAACTACCTCGGGTGCCGTCGGTCGTCTGGTGTGAGCGTCACGCTGTAAAACGCTTAATGGTCAGCCGGACAGCAGCGTGAAGTACCTCGGGTGCCGTCGGTCGTCAGGTGTGTGCGTCACGCTGTAAAGCGTTTAATGGTCAGCCGGACAGCAGCGTGAAGTACCTCGAGTGCCGTCGGTCGTCAGGTGTGTGCGTCACGCTGTAAAACGCTTAATGGCAAATGAAAAGAACTCCCTAACCACGGCCGACATTCATTATCACTCTAACATTCATAGACATTTGTTAAACAAGAAAAACTGGAGCACATCAGCGCAACACAAAAAAGGCTCAGTGTTCCAAGGGAGTTTTTTTGTACAAAGAAAAGAGAGAGATTGGATTTTTATTTCTTCTACTAATATTGTCGTTAAAAAACATATTCAGTAAACCGGTTGCATTAGAAAGTTTCCTGCGATAATTCGACAGAGTCGGAACAATGCGGCTCCACAACCAGAACTAACAAATTAAACACAGGCCGTTAGAAACTTGTATTCATCATCATTCTACCAAAACTGATTTAAGAGATTTGGAAAAAATACAAACCCTGAGTACTTTTAACTGTGATTTTTAAATGGCACCATACCTTGGCGAAAGTCCATTTGTGTTTGCAGAACAATCCTACCATCCTTCTGGCATAATTACAAGCGAGTGACTATTCACTCGAGGCTGTTATTATAAACCATTTATTTAAAATTAAAAATATCTAGTAATCATTCCTCTTTTCCACTCCGGGGAAACATAATTATAGAGTCTGGGTTCTGCTTTTCGCATTATTAAACCGCGATTCGGCTTTTGGATAAACAAAGACTCGTTTATAAGGTAGTGCGTGTCTCGTGTGGATGGTTTTTGGCCTGCAAGATAGTTGACGAATCGCATTTTTTCTTAGCGTATCTACTATTGTAAGTTACTTTACTTTTAAGCATCTTAACGAAGTCAGTTCTTATCAGACGCCTCTACTCGTCTGTTCCGCTATCCACTCTGTCCGCTCTAATTGCATCAGTATTTCCTCCTCTTTTTTTGGGACAAAACACCTTAATGTTTCATTTTATAAAATATTCTTCTATAAAATTTACAAAAAAAAAAAAAATATGATCTAGAGAAATAGAAAAGCTTAAATTCTCTTTGGGGGAGGTTGTGTTTTATATCCTTTAAATCGTAGTTCGCTTTAAATCCCACAAAATCTTCCGCAGCTGCTGGGCTTCTCTTTATACCGACAGATTTATTCCCCGAGTTTTACTATAATCACCAGGGTAAGTTAGAAATTCTTCCGTACTGAAGCCTGACTTAGACAAAGAATAGTCTCGATTTCAGTATCACAAAGAATATACATAACCTGGCTGAACAGGCGAAGAATTACATCACAGTATCTGCAAACTAATCCTCATCAGGACTAGCGTGTTCAAAACTGTTAATTTCACCAATGACTACGGTGAATCTGTTTCAAAGAGTATCCCGTGTAATATACGAGACTTTCTGCTATTATCTGATTGAAAGTTTTAAATCTTTCTGTTTGTTTCATGACTTTATTTTATAAATCTCTTACTTCCAAATCTGGATATTTAATCTGAATGTGGACGATTGAAATAAATTACTGTTATTTGGAAAATAAAGTAAATTGTTCAACTCCTTTATATCCTGGTGAACGATTGGAAAATAGAATTAATACAAATTTCGAGAACTTTTCGCTGAAAGTTCTACATTTTGTTCGGCTGTTAGTTTCAGATGACGAGGGAATTCTTTTGCCCGGATTTCTGGAAATAACCTGGTAGACACAATGCGAAAATAACGGTGAAGGGTTAAAGCATTCTCTGTTTTCTAAACATATAGAATTAAAAAAAAAATACCAGCGGTCAAGAAAAATTGTAGGTAAGACTAAGGGCCTTTTGTTATATATAGTACAGGTGCTTCGATCTGTAGATCGAGGGCCCAAGTGTAGCCGGTGTGTTGGTTAATTCAGGAATTACTGGTGTTGGTGACAACTTAACCCTGTCACAGCCCTTTTCGGTCTACTCTAGATAATTTCCTTGAAACGAATCTCTTTGGCTGAAGTGTCTGCTATCTTCAAGATCAAAATTCGAGTTTTCAGAACACCATCAAGCAGGCTGATCAATAGAATTTAGTACGGTACCTGTTCAAGTCTTTTCTTTGAGAGAGAGAGAGAGAGAGAGAGAGAGAGAGAGAGAGAGAGAGAGAGAGAGAGAGAGGAGAGAGAGAGAGAGAAGAGAGAGAGAGAGAAAGAGAGAGATGGAGGGAGGGAGGGAGAGAGAGAGAGAGATGGAGGGAGAGAGGGAGAGAGAGAGAGAGAGAGAGAGGGAGGGGAATGGAGAGAGAGAGGAGAGGCTAGAGAGAGATTGGAGAGGCTCGAGACTGATGGAGGTAGGCTCATCGAGTTAGAGAGATCTCTAGAGAGATCGAGAGATCTCTCGATCTATCTCGCTCTCTCTCTCTTGCTCTCTTCTCGATCTCTCTCGCTCTCGCTAGCTCTCCTTTGTTCTCTCTCTATCTCTCTCTCTTTCTATTTTCTAGGGAGATTCCTCGCTCTCGGAGCTCTACTCTCTCTCTCCTCGCTACTCTTATCGCTCGATCTCTATCTCCTCATCATTTTTTCGCCTCTCTCTCTCTCTCCTCTTTCCTTCTCCATCTCTCATCATCTTTCCTCTTATTCCTGACATTTTGCCCGTCAGATGGGATAAAATTTCATAAATTATGCAAAAGTAACTGCGTCTGTACCTACAAGTCGACAGTTGGTTCAATGGGAGAGTGCCAGTTTAATACCAACACAGACGCTACAAGAATGAACTCGATCGAACTGGTTTCACGAGGTCTCTCGACGGTGTGCGGTGTTTGTTAAGCCTTGAGGCAAACAAAAAGTTGCGATCGCTTCTTCAAGTGACAGCGGCTGCTTCGAGGTAGAAAATGTTTTGTCCTCCATTCTATCAGCGTCTTCAAACTTTCCAAAAGATTAGGAACGTGAGAGAACGCTAACGACCCAATGGAGCTGTTTATGTCTCCTGTTCCAATGTCTAGCTGACCCCGGATCATTGTTAATATCTCCATGTTCCAGGCAAAACTCTTCCTACCTATTTTTTTTTTTTTTTTTTTTTACATTTTTACATTTAGCACAGCAGCAGAGCCCAGATATCAGAAACACATTTTAGTAATACAACCGTTAATTAACGGATTAAATCATCTACAAGTCTGGCTGGTAGTAACAGTACTAACCTCTCCCCTAAAAGCCCCTTGATGATGGCTTTTCGCTATTTTATAACTAACAAAACTTGTGTACATCAGCGCGTAACAGAGTAAACAGTTCTGGATTGTTCGTCTTTTTAATGCAGAGCTATAAGAGGTGCACAGTTGAGAGACCATATTAACTGATAGTAATATATTAGAAATACATAAAATTTTAAAATTTCTAATGCGTATTTTAATTACCTATTTTATCTATATATTCAAATAACTTTAGTCGCAGGACGAATATGTCATTTAAAACTGATATTCTACTATTTTCCTAAATCTCTTAGTGTACCTCTTCATGATCAGCTTCCCATCGCAAGTTCCATTAAATTGGTTTTGCATAATACATTTGCTGAATATATAAAGAAGTTTACCCACAACCGTCTTCTTTATACAGCCCTAAAAACCCTTTATTTAGATAATGTTTGTTCCCTAGACAGGGAATAGTATACTTTCAGTCAGTATTGCAGGCCTACTGCTGGCTTGTGCATCGATGTAATGCTTTGTGCTTCCAAACATAAATGCGAGATGGCGTTTAGAGAGACTGCGCTTGTGATCATTGTGTGCGTCTCAAAGACCTCTGATGGTCGTCAGGAATCAACTCGAACCCGTAGACCTCTACCAAAAGTATGTCTACGACAGTTGATGCTCTCTTATCTTTTAGCCAGAGGCAAGAATTCGTTATGCATCTGTATATACAAACAGTCGGGCCGGGTCGCTTCCTGCCCACTCACGCATGATCGTTGACAAACACTCTTCGTCTGCTGCTGCTGTTGTTGTTGTTGTTGAGCGAGTTGGACTTCCGAACGAGGTTCTTTCAATGGCATCGCATCCCGTAAAGACAAGTGGCCTGTTCTCTGACGAGTCCTCCTCGTTACTGAGAGATGTTCGTCGAGCCGACAAACGGCCCGATCCCCCGACACCGTGGGCCCAAAGGACCCGGGAGGTCTCTCTCACGTTCGGACCAACCAGGAGATGTCGTACAGCTGTTTCACGCTATGGCGATCATCAGCGACAACTCTCCTCGAGGGATCGAACCGCGGTACAGGAGCAACGGTCCCTTACGGAGGCTAAACCCGCTACCACCTGCCCCACCGGGCCGGCTTTGCTGCTGCTGCTGCTGCCGCTGCTGCTGCTGCTGTTGTTGACCACCGGGAAGGAGGTCTCTTCGAGTTATAGGGATCATGGCTGCGATACGTCGTCCAGATCTTTAAGTTGGAGCCATGAGTGCCACAGCTGTCTGTCAGTTACTTGCGCCAGAAAGTGTGAGGAAACACCTTGGCGATCTATTTCCTCTGAAGGAGGAGGCGCAGTGATTCCGGCCCGAGCGGAGTCCAACCCTACACCGTCATGGCGGCTCGCCACTGCCTGTCTACCTGTCCTGACGTAAGACGCCATTCCCTGATCTCACCGACTTATTGTTTACCAAAGAAACAACGATCGACGCCCTATAATCCAGATTGGGAAAAAAAAACAAACGGTATTTAAAGTTTGAGTTATGCTTCCGGGTTTTTATTAGCAATTAGCTAGCAGTTATCGCAGGATAGGTCGTTTTAAAGCGCGAGTGTCTTCTCTCGTGGGAAGGTGGCGCTACTGCTTTTTTGTAGGAGACGCGAACAGATTTGTCCCTGTAAAGTATAGTTTTCTGGGCGTCAGTCTTTTGTGCGGTGAGGCTATTTCTTTGATATCTAATAGCCGGTTACCTTCAAGAGGAACAGACCTTATCTATTTGTGTTTTGCGTGTACGCCTTGACGTGTTGATTATAAAGTAGTTACCTAATAAAAAGCGTCATTTACGGTCTGTTGTCGGCGGAGCAGATTGGTAGGGGACGATCGCCGAGAAGCTGAAAGCTTTTATCTGTTCTACCATCGCGACCAAAGTGTGGTCGACGGGAACAACTTTAGACGGGAGTTGTCGGGTTTCAAAAAAGTAAACTGCTAATTAGAAGACACAAGCGTCAGAAATCACACGCGGTTCTCTTCCTTCGAGCTCCGCTGTTTGATAGCGGTCTGCGCCAGCTATTCAATTACGTCATAGCCGTGTCAGGCTAAATCTCTGGAGACCGCCTACCTGGCGAAAGAGGCAGCAGTTTGAGGAGGCGCCCGGGGGTAGCTTTCTCGACCCCGTCTATTTAAAGTTCTTACTTTTTAAAAGTAGGTTCGGTGTTACAGTAAATAGTTTTCTGAAAGGAGCTGTCTACAAAGCGAACAGACAACAGCCTGGATACAATTTTTTTCTCCCTACATTTTGGCGTTAGA
Source organism: Nautilus pompilius (assembly GCA_018389105.1). NCBI lineage: Eukaryota > Metazoa > Mollusca > Cephalopoda > Nautilida > Nautilidae > Nautilus > Nautilus pompilius. The sequence continues at coordinate 18,493 of JACATO010000085.1, read as the reverse complement.
AAAGTAAAAAAAAAGAATAAGAAGAAAAGCGATTTTTACAGCTCTGTAAAATAAATCGTAGGAAATTTCAACAAAATGCATGATAAAAGCAATCAATGATTAAAGAAATTCGACAGAGATGAATTCTAAAATATGAGTTATTAGTATTATTATCACAGTCCGCTAAACTTGTACAGCTGACCGAGTTATCACCCCCGAGAAAGACTGCGGATAAGCAATAATTAGAATGCTATGAACCACGATTTCCCTTTTAGAACCAATCAATCTGCAAGGCTGAATTACAGCATCAAATGTTACCTTTTAATCTTCCACCAACAAAAAATGTAGAGAAAAGGTAAATAAAAAAATGTCATTTATATCCGTGATACTGATAATATGACAGGCGTCTGATAGTAGAGGAGTTGTAGATAATACTAAAATATATGCTAGTGTATAAGAATAAAGGATATAAATCCTTCTCAGGTTATTTTAGTTGCCTTATATAGACGTTATTGGACAACACAGTGGTCCGTCAGAAGACTAAAGTTGAGGGCACGAGTTCGAATCCCGGTCGAAACAGGCTCAGATTAGCGCACCATTCTGGCTTTCTTCCACCGGGACTCCCAGAGTCTTCCCCCAACATTTTTAAAAAAATGAAAAGTTCTATTATGGAATTCCCGGTTGTTTGTGTGCTGGAGGTTCTGCTGGTAACCTTTGACCTGTTCGCGCTTTTACCAACGGGCCGAGAGCCAATAGCCGTACCCAGGTAAGTTGCTCGGTCACCATGACGGATATATATATATATATATTTATATCACACTTTCCCCTTCTGTCTCGATGCTGCGAGGTGTCTTAAAACCTCAAAGTCACGACAAGGGTCCCGAAGGCAATCAAATCAAATCTCCAGTTTGTCCACATCGCGAACGTGCTCTACTGAGGTGCAATCCCTCTTTAATTAAGAAAGAACACTGAGAGTTTAGCTGAAGCTCTCTGAAATATTTTCAGGCGGTAAGCTTTTGAAAAATAAAATTAAAAATGGGTCCAGGCCAGTGCTTAGATAAACCAGGACTCTTATCCTCTTTGTAACTGAATCACCATAACAACTTGGATATTCTAACTAAGCACGTGATGGGAAATGATGAAGAATTACCCGGGTCTTAGCGACAAGAATTTGCTTCACGTCCGGAAAACGTAACTAAATTCCAACTCCTGACACCCTTCAGACAGGGAAGGGACGCCACAGCTTTCCTGCCTGTGCGTCATGTCTTATAACTTTTCTTTCCTTTTCAAAAGGAGTTTAAATTACCTGATGTCGTTCGATGAAATATATCGATATATGCAGTATTAGAAATAATTATGGAAACACACACTGGATATGCACAAATAATGAGTGATTCCAACTGAGAATATGCACGATGTGTTATTACAAAAAAAAAAATTCCCCCAAAACCAAATTAATACGTTTTACAGTGCATTAGTATTTATTATGTGAACCCCTTTTATGGAGAATGACCCCTTGTTTTCATGTGTCCATACAGGTTATCGGTATATGGCTGTAGAATGTTGTTTCAAATACCCTGTAGAACTTTCCACAATTCATCCAAAGTGCTCTGCTGTGTGTGACTTTCTCAGTAGCCATACAACCTCTATGATGCTCATGTCAGGACTTTTGGCAGGCCAAGGCATCTCTGTGACTGTTGCATCAGCCTCTTTACATTCCAGATAGTTTTTCGCTACAGTGGTTGTATACTTGAGGTCAGTGTCATGCGGAAAGATGGATTCTCTGCTCCACTAAGATGTCTCCCCGAGGAAACAGCGTGATAGATAAGAACCTAACTGCATCTGCCGGCAGTCAGTGTCGTACTTTTGATTTTATGCACATCTCTGACACTTTTGGACGACATGACATCCCAAAACTTTGTACTGATCCACCTCCGTGCTTCAGTGAAGTTTTCTCTACAAGACTGCTATATCACCATCAGTTCCGCTTTCGAAGAAACTGCCACTGACTATTACTAAACAATTCAAACTTGGACCCATCTGTAAAGAGCAAGTTTGTTCATCCCACTGTTTCATATTTCTACTGCTCATTTCGCTCTTGCTGTTCGGTTGCCCTTTCACTGGAAAGGTTTCCTGGAAGCTAAACATCCATTAATACCACTTCGTGTGAATGCGTATCTAACTGTTCTTACAGAAATGTCAGCATCCTAACCCTGCAGCCAGGCCGTTCTCACGATCTCCACTGGTTCATCTTCTATCACGTAGAGAACACACTTTCAAGTACTTAACATCACTTTGGGGTCCTTTATCAACCATGTCCATTGTCAGCGGTATTGGTTTTGATTATCCTTTTCAAACTATTGTAGTTTTTTTCAGAAACATTCGGGCTGAAATCCTCCACATGAAGTAGCCATCACAAGATTTTTATCCTCGTGTCACATCATATTTCCTTCAGATGTAGCACTTTCTGATCGCTTGCACGACAACCAATCAAAGTGTAGTACATCAACACCTGACTGCACTATCGTGCATTTAATTTTAATACGAGGTGCATTTCTATCACGTGTTATTAGCATTTTATAATACTTCCTTCTGCTTCCATCCATTATTTTTCAATACTTTGTGTGTGTGAGAGAGAAAGAGAGAGAGAGAGAGATGATGATGATGGTGATGATGATGATGATGATGATGATGTCAGTAGATAGAGAGATGATGATAATGATGATCATGATGATGTCAGTAGAGAGAGATGATGATGATGATGATGATGATGATGATGATAATGATGATGATGATGATGTCAGTAGAGAGAGAGAGATGATGATGATGATGATGATGTCAGTAGATAGAGAGATGATGATAATGATGATGATGATGATGTCAGTAGATAGAGAGATGATGATAATGATGTGATGATGATGAGAGTCAGAGAGAGAGAGAGATGATGATGATGATGATGATGATGTCAGTAGAGAGAGAGATGATGATGATGATGGATGATGATGATGTCAGTAGAGAGAGAGATGATGATGATGATGATGATGATGATGCTGTCAGTAGAGAGATGATGATGATGATGATGATGTCAATAGAGAGAGATGATGATGATGATGATGATGTCAGTAGAGAGAGAGATGATGATGATGATGATGATGTCAGTAGAAAGAGAGATGATGATGATGATGATGATGTCAGTAGAGAGAGAAGATGATGATGATGATGATGTCAGTAGAGAGAGGAGAGAGATGATGATGATGATGTCAGTAGAGAGAGAGAGAGATGATGATGATGATGATGATGATGATGATGATGATGTCAGTAGAGAGAGAGAGAGAGATGATATTTCGAAACCTGGAGTTAAAATTCAGAGACCGAAAAGACTCCTAATATAAAGGGCAAAGTCTGAGACCAGAACGTTTCATGAAATCTTCGAAATTATTCAAAATATTCAAAATTCCAAGTAATGTAGAGAATGATGCAGTGGAATAAAGGTATGGGAGAGAACTAACTATAAAAAATGTACGCTAACACTCGTTCATTCGAACAACGCTTGCCTTTCTCTCCAACCAACGAAGTCATTAATTAGATTTTCATAGCATAGTTCTTCAGCCGTTGAGCTTTCAGGTGATAGTGTTGTCAACCTACTAAGTATTTCCAAGCATCTGAGGACAATGTTCTAGTTATTCTGCTTGTATAGCATTTGCCAAGTGAAGTGGCACGTTAACATTTTTGTTCACACACGCCTCGTGGGCTATTAGACGTCCAACCTCGTCCGAGAGGCCGTTTGTTAGGTTGAGGGTATGAATATTCCTTCCTTGCGGACTGTTGGATTTATATTCACAAACAACCAACCGATAAAAAAAACAAAACAAAACAGTCCGACAAGACTTTCAGAGAAACTGATTTCACTGTCAGTTTCTCTCTCCTTAGAGCGACTTCTTCGCCCACTGCGGCGACTGCTACAGACTTCAGGGTTTTGTTTCTATGTTTGGTTCAGTGTAGAATCATCAATCTCCGCAATGATCTGAAATGCCAAGAACAGTGTTCTTGCTGTTGGGCTGTATTTTAAAGTGTCATTGCTGTTGTCAATGATGGAGGGCATTGAGAAACAGCATTTAATCCTTCACTTAAGCGCCTAACTGATTGCGGATTAAATACAACACCGTCCGTATCCAAAGGCACATCCCATCGTGATGAAGTCGAACTGAAAAGTACATGCAACTGTTAAGTGTCACCGAGAAATGTCTCAGACTCTGTTTCTTCATCGACTCCGCACAAATTTAGTAGATGACATCACGTGGAGAAAACAAATCCAAAGACGAGTCGTTAGCTGACAGGGAAAGACCGCTGTTTGCTACGACCAACGTCAAACATTTGGCACCACTTTTGTAAGTACAGATGGGAAAACTGGTAATTAAAATCTTTATGTACTCATCCGAGCTCTGGGCGGAGGCTAAACCGCCAGGTGGCGTTAACTCTAAATTCCCCTCTGTAACTTTATCTAAAATTTCTCATTGTTATTTTTTTCTCTCTCTATCTTCTTACCAATAATTAACTTAACGTTTGACGCTATTAAAAGTACTGTACACTGATAATTTTTCCTTGTATAGTTTTTCTTCTTGTAATAATAATCCTAAATCAAAGACAGATAATCTAATGGTTGTGGACGGTGAAATCAACCCGTGTGGCTCACGTGCTGTAGCTGTTAGAATACGCTGCAACGAGATTATTTCTCCGTATTAAAGCTGCTATACAATGGCGGCAAGGGGCCCACTACCATATGCAAATCGCCTAGATAATGCGTTAAGAATATATAGAGAAATTGATAATCATTTGAAGCCAAGAAAACCCTATCGGTTCGGTCGTACGTTCTGCACGGATGCACTTCGCCATTGTTTCGGACGGCGAAACCGAAGGAACTTCTAAACGCAGAAAGTCGGTGAGAAAACACGAGAAATGTAAACAATGCGGACAACAACAAGAAAAACCTTTCTTTAGAAAACACGACCAACAACTACAATGGCGGCTCACCGTACGAGTGAAGAATGGAATTAATGCACACTTATTTTAAATAGCGACGGGTTGTAAGGTGGACAGGTGTAAATTATCGGCGATCGTTATTTATAGTGAGAGAGCAAACCAGTTTAAAAAAAAAACCAAATTCAAAGACTTTTTTCTTTTCTCTTTTGTGAAGCCTTTACGACTTGCAGTAGCCCCTTTGCCTCCCTGTAGCGATTCAAGCAAAGTAAATCGGACTGGTACTTCTACCAACAAAGGTTTAGAATGTAGCACAAAACTACTGATGTTGGAACTAGAAAATTACGAACAAGTGGTAATAAAACACCTGCCGGGCGGATTCCTTGCCGAACTCCTCCGGTTTTCTCCCACATATAAAAACGGAGTTCTAATAGGGTTAAGCGATGGGATCCACGGTTCAAAACTCTCTCTCTCTCATCCCCGGCTTGCTTGGTCGCCGAGGTTGACACCGAACACCGCCTCCCTAACTGGAGATGTTCTTTAACCACGAAAGTCAAGCCGTGGTTGGTTCACCAAGAAAACCGCTCGTGTTAAGAGAACCTTATAACAATAACATAAAAGAAATAGTTAAGATGTTTCCACAACACACGGGTCCCTGTCGGCTGAATTAAAAAAAAATTTTTTTAAATATTTTTGTAACCTTTTTAAAAGGCCGAACTTTATTGTACCCACTGAGCGGCGGAGAGTGGGGTACGTTATATCCGCCACGCTGGGGGGCTGTGGGCGGGACTCGCCCAGCCGACTCTCCCGCCGAGCCGGAAATCACGACTCTATTTCAAACTCGCAGATTTCTTTATTTACAGAAGACCTCGCAGAAACTCAAGAACAAAAGATCAAAGAGGCTTCTTCGTTACGTTTCAGGTGAACGCATGATAAAATTCTATTCTGCGGCGGGTTACCGTTCTTGCGAATAACAGCGTGAGAAAGAGTTATGCTATGGTAATCAGGTCTGAATTAATGCGCGGGAGAGGGGGTCCGCGTGGCCTTTGCCCCTCCCCGGGGTCACGAGCAGAACTCTGCGGGACACAGGAGAAATGATTAACGAAGCTGCTGGGTTAAAATATAAATAATACCGACACTAACCATCGCCGTCCGCGAGTTATAAGACGCTTACTTGCTCACATGTTAAAGAACTAGCTTTTAAATGGGTGCGGCGAAAGTAAAACTGCGGTTCGGTTGGTGATCATTTGCATACGGCGGGGTTAGTTTAAGATTTCCCGTTACTGAGATACAATGACGCGTTGAGGCCTCGTTTTCCTTATTAACAGGGCGCCCGAACACAATAAGGGAGTGTCGTTTTCATAATGCATCGCTAAAAAAATACTTTTCTTTTTTTTTATATTGGTGAGAGCCTCGAATGTTCTTGGTGCCAGGACTCCGGGAATTTATCACCTGGCCCTGGGCGATGAGGAAAGAGAAAAAGCAATGAGAGCTTGCACAGCAGCTGTCAGATTGTTGTTTGAATAAATCAGCGGAAAAACAGAGCCATTCGCCGGTTCAGAGGCGTGGGTCTGCGACGAGGCCAAGAACTTAATTGGTTCTACCGTTCTGCATAATTACCGTCGATGTTAAAGAAGTAAACTTGGTAGTCCAGCATCAAAGAAAAGAGTTGATTGTCGATAGCTGATCCTAATTATTTCACCCCTCTCTCAGCGGGCGCCGCGCCCGTATACCGCAGTAGTAGGATTCCGTCCGTCATAGACTTCGTCCCTTTTAACGGGCGCTCCGTCACAAAGTCTCCCGGTCGGCGGGGCCCGGGCGCAATACCTTGACTTCGGGATCGCGTTAGCACCGCCAGCGGAGAACGACGCCTGTTTAGTGTGCGAGCTTCAGCTGGTGTCACCAGCCAGTAAAGGGTGCAGGGCTTATAGTGAACCGGGCGTTGGTCAAACCACTACGCAGCCAAGGGCTTTCTGCCGTGAAACCACATCCTCTTTCCCCCGACCGCTGTCCCTACAACATCCTCATCCGAAAGTGTTTCGGAACAGGTGCTGTGTGGATAAAGATGAAGGAACTCGAGCTTTCTCCCGGCTTTATCTGTATTTTTACATCCAAGGAACTCTATTACTGCTTTCCATTTCCTACAACGGAGAAAGTTGTGCATGACCTCTGACCCCGAGGAGCCGTCCTGGTTAAACTGCGCTGTCAAGGTCGGTGGCTCGCTATACTCCCACGATTCCGTCCAGCTCCTGGCCCTTGCCGACTTTTGCACCTGCACAAGAGTTACGAGAGAAACTCAGCTCGTTTCGGATGAAGGTGGAGTCACTAAGACCGGGGCAACGACAATTAATTACCAAATTCTGCGGAACTATTTTTCAAGTGATTTTAAATCATTGTCTTAACAAAAATCAGCCTAGTTTTAGTTAGTTAATCGTTAGTAATCAAAATATAAAGCAGTTTAATTTGGTGAAAAGTTTATTTTAGACACTAATCAGCATTTTGTTTGACAAATCAATTCTGAATTCAAGCACCAATAAACAGAGTACTCGTTTCGTTTACATCCCATCCATAAGAACAATATCGGACCTCTACATGTGGGCAGATAGCTCGCGTACACAATCAATAGGCGGGGTATACCTGTTTCCGGCCATTTAGAGTCAATGATAGACTTTCTCATAGATTTGTGCTCAATAATATCGTGGGGTTTACCGAGGCAAACATCACTGATGCGTGAGCAAGATGAATTTAAAAGCCTTTAAAATTGACTGCCGTTGCTCGCCCTTATAGCAGCTGTAATAATCGAAAGATCTTTATCTTCAGTCAAGTATGGAGGTATTTGTCCCAAAAGGTCGTCTCAGTCCTGCTATATATAACCGCCATTTTAAAGACACCTTTACCATTGTACTCTTGAAGAAGATGACAATGCATGCCTCACTCTTCATTAAGATAGTCTGGAAGATAAATCAAGGCACATTCGGCTTTTTCCATTGGTACCTGGTAACGGTGATATAAATCCGATCGAGCACCTGTAGTAGGTAACATTTGTAGTGTCAGCTTAAACAACCGTTCCTCCAGTATGATGGAATTAAAGAAAACCTTTACACAGATACAGAGGAATCAGATTGTAGTAATACAGAATCTCCTTGATCTAATGCCGGACAGAGCAGAGGCTCTTCGTGCTGCAAAAGGATGGCCCGACTAAGCAATAACGAAGAATGTCACTCTACTGCTTGTCTTTATATTTGGCAATTTCTCAAACAAGCAAGCATTGTAATAACGAAAACAGGTAGAAAAATTTATTAGATTCACCTACCAGGAAGAAATATTAAAGAATACTAACGTTTTATCGTTTTATGATAACACTACAAACCAAACTATCTAATAGCAACGAAGCCCTAACTCCAGCGATCACGATCATTTAGCGAGTCTAGGAAACGGACCCACACGTGGCTGTTACGTCACTTCCGGAATGACGCCTGGAATCCGGTCACATTACAGTTATTAACGCTGCGATTTAGAAATATTTCTACCACCACACATCGCTGTTCTGATATAATGTTCAATTGTTGTTGTTCTGCTTTTTTTTAAAAAAATTCCGATTAGCATATGCATGATGGTCACGAGCCGCGTGGATTCTCTTCTAAGTTCAAATTCACCCTTTTATTTGAAATATAAAGGGTTCATTGAAATGCATACTCACAGAAGCCTACTAAGCAGAAGTAATGACCAACGGGACATAGCCCTCTCAGAGGTGACGCGTTACTGTATCTGCTATAAAACCCCTCATTCTCAGCTTATAATAGCATTTGAAATAAATAGTTGCGGAGTGGGCTGTTCCCCCCGTAGAAGAAAATGAAGAATAGCATTCTGATGATATTCCCACACCCTGACTGCATGTAGAAAGCACAAAGCAGTGTATCGTAACAGTATAAATGAGCAATCATCGTCCAACTTTACTAATGTGACTGCTCTACGATATCAAAATAAACAGCCGTTCAAAAATTATATCCAAAACGGCACCAAGCAGAGGTTTTAAAAACAACCTGGTCTGTAACTATGCCTACGATACTTGGTTTAATAGAAAGGTTTTCCGTTAAAATCAGGACCGGTTACTATACGGCCGCGCCATTGTGTACTTAGCAACGACGCGGTGGTTCAGCCGGCTGAGGGCCCGGGTTCGATTCCCGACCGGGACTGGCAAGAATTTTAGTAGAATTTTCCGAACGCACGCACATGGCAGAGGTAATTCTTGACTGGGTCGCACCTTAGGAGATTCCTACCGAACCCAGGGTACCTTCGCTGGATTTCCAACACTTTCCCCTTCTGCCGTGAGATGTTCTCAGACCTCGAAAGCCAGGGGAGAGAAAGGCGTTCGTGCTTACTGCATTCACAAATCACGTTCCCCTTGCCAGCTCCCTGCCAGACTTCTCCTGCCTCTCGTAATAGTGGCGCAGCATGGCGTGATAAGTATTTACCGACTACTGCATGTACCAAGGCCATCGACAGCCGATGGAGACTCAACGCGAGTATGTACCACATCATGTTTTTTTCGGATAATACAGCTAAGGGAAGTCTTGCGCGAAGCATGACGACAAGAGCTATAATCAGTCCTATCTTCAGCTGACTGGGGTAAACATCCAGCACCTTACAAGCGAGCGTTCTAAAGATACACCAACATAGCGGTCCTTATACCTCTGTCCTGGTCAGAACGCTCGATAGAAGGGATGCTCATTATTAAATAACTTAGTTTTAAAACTTGTTGATGATTCTATGTCAAAATAACGCGAGGATCTACGTAATTCTATGGTCAGTGTCGCTTCTGACATAAGCTTTCTGGAGTTCCGAGAAGAGCCGAACATCATCTCTGTGACTGCTTACCGTAATAAATATTGCTAGGTTTTAAACCTTGGGCGTACAGCGAAATAAATTTGCCTTTAGCTATTTTAACTAAACATCTGTGTAGCAAACAAGGCTGAATTAAGCAACTTAATTATAAACAATTTTAGATTTATTGCCCAGTTTATTTGTGCCGGTCGGTCACCTACTTCGGGGCACAAAGGAGTGACTTGGGACGGTAGCTAAAAGGAACTGATTTCCGTTTGCTGTAGCTGTAAGCGGTTGGCGTAAGTAATAAAGACGGTTATCTAATCTACATTAACAGGTGGGTGAGAGGAATCTCTGAGGAGCTGGTGAAATTTTAAACATCTTCTAATCACTTAGCGTTAATAATTAAAATAATTTAACACAAACTTGTAAGCGATTTTAGCGAAGGGTAACCTCATTTTCATTTATAGAACCCAGTCAGGTGTATTCGTCGGATCACAATTATTGCTCACAGATTTTACTATTTTTGTAAAAATAATAATTTAAAAGCCCATGGGAACGAAAGAGAGACAAGTGATGGTGTATGCGGAAGGTAAAAGGAAAGAGGTGTGCACCAGGTAGATTTTATTAATCTTTCCTAGTGTGCAGATGAAAACTAGTCTGGCCACATGATGGGAGAGATGTGGATGTAGTGTTGTTGTATGTGATTTTGGAAAACCATATTTGCCGTCATTCTAACAGACTGCGGCGTTTGAGAGAGGCGTTAAAGTAGATGCGTGTTGGGAAGGTGCTACAGCGGCCAGGATACTTCCTTTAGTAAGTAAGCTGCTTTGAGACATCGGCCATTCGAGTTCGCCACCTAGGGCCAAGAGGTGAAGGAAATTATCTACCAAGAGGCGGAATTGCGGTCGCAGGAAGGTCGGTCAGACGGAATGGTCTACTCCCTGACGATGGCTGAACTTTATTAACTGGCAGAGGCATTCAGTGCAGGGAAATTCACACTCATCTCCAGCTGTGTCCTGTGAAGATCGCTGCCGGGTGGGGTAGGGAATTGGCTACAGCAGTAGCGTAAGGCAATGATCACAAAGTTACCAACGGAAAAGCCCATCGTGTGGTGCGAGGAGCAGACATTGGACTAAGGAGAATTGTCGACAGGTGATGTGGTTTGACGAACCACGTTTCATCTTCTTTCTCCACTGCAAAAAAGACAGATCGAGAAAGTCAGACAAATCGCTTGATCCCCTTTCATTTGCTCCAAACTCGCCAGGCCTCTGATGATGGAGCCATAATTTGGCACATGCTTTGCTGGCTTGTCTCGAGCCCTTTGATCCGTTCCGACAATCGATTGAACGCCAAGTGCATCCAGCGATGCTAAATGAGTGCCCTAATGAAGAAGGGCTACTTCCAAGACAAGACTGCTCCCATCCACTACGTTCACATCGTGAATTCATGGTCTCATGGCCAGCACAATTTGCGGATTTTTCCCCACTGGAACAACTGAGGAATCAACTCGAAAGGCGCATTTTCCCATCAATATTCCCTGTCTATTTCGCTCCATGCACATGTATTGTGTACAGGGTTAATAGCTGAATAGGGAAATATCTCTCAGGACTCCACGTGATGTAATGGCTGCTTTTCGGACAAATATGGCCAAACCCTCAATGTTTGAGAGAGAGAGAGAGAGAGATGACGTCATTATAGAGAGATGTGACGTCAATACAGAGATGTGACGTCAGTACAGAGAGAGATGACGTCATTATAGAGAGATGTGACGTCAATACAGAGAGAGAGAGAGATGTTGCATGTTTGCAGTTGCAAGGGAAAGAGTGAGAGGGGATGTATATGAAAGGGAGAGAGCGAGAGAAGTGAATATTTGTCTATACTTTCATTTCATATTTTCAAATTTACTATAGATGTAGAGCGATCATAAAATAGTTTTTAATGTTATATTGTAGCTTTTTCTAAACGTTTACAAAAATTAATAAACTAATCATTTTAAAAATTATTTCTATAGTCTGTTTACCTTTCACCGACTGCATAAAACATTAAAAACAATTAAAGTTTGCTACAATTATCTTTCTAAGATTTAGTTGTGCGCTGAAAATAATTTTAAATCGAGCACTGGTTTACTTCCTGGCTAGACTAAATGTCAGCCAAAATAACTATTAAGAATATTTTTTTATTAAAACCTACCAAACTAATCCGCCTAATTAAATTTAAATTTGCAAACCTTTAATTGAAGCTATATATATATAAATATGATTCCTTTCCGACCGCGAGGTGCATTCTAGATTTTCTCAAATACACAAAAACTGTTAGTTCGCTGGTGTAGCACCACGTGACTTGCCTGCTTCGATGAAGCTTAATTTATCTTAGTCTATTTTTCGAATTTAAAAATTTATTTGTTAAATATACTGACTAATTTTTAAAAACAATTTTCTACAAATTATTATTATTATTATTATTATTATTATTATTATTATTATTATTATTATTAGTATTATTATTATTATGATATTATTTATATTATTATTATATTATTATTATTATTATTATTATTATTATTATTATTATGATTATTATTATTATTATTATTATTATTATTATTATTATTATTATTATTAGTATTATTTTACAACCTGCCCAGTTAGTTCTATGCGTAAATATTTATTCTGTTTCCGATTCATCTCTTATCTTTTTCTTTTGTTAAAATAGTATCGCAAATGTATAATAATTTTGGCCGTCTCTGTCGATTTCTCTTCCCGTGTTGTGCCCATAGCCGATCAGTTCACCGCCCTCCTTTATCCTGCAGTAGTTAATACTGTTTATCTGTTTATTACACGAATCAATTGTTGCAAAGTATCTCCAAGACGAAAACTATGGCTCTGCTGACAAGTATCGGAAATACTCACCCGGAACCCGCCGTAACAGAGGCTTGGAATCGTCACTGTACGTGAGTTTAGTTTAACCCGGCCACAGAATCGCTTCTCTTTCGCACTCGGCACCGGACGGCGGCTCATCTTTAGTCTCTGGTTAAAACGGGGCACCACGTCCTGCTGGCTGGCAGCATATCGATGAGATCCGGTTTTCAGCTGTAGGAAATGACCAGAAACACCCTCAGCAACGTTTCGCGGTCGCGGGGCTGGTTGTATGTTTTCTCCATATGTCACTTACAGGTTGAAGAAAGCACCTGCTCTCAGGACACGAGAACACGTCTCCTTGGGCGCCGGTTCTGTGGCCGCAACAGACGAACCCAGAGGATGTCCAACTCGGGATCGTTCACGTCGTCTTTCTGGTGACATTTCTCGCGTGCATCCATCGGCTACTGAACCCTGAGGGGACTGGCTTTGGCGTACAGAACCGGACACGACTGTCTTTCCCTGAAGAGTATTTACGTGTATGATCCAGGCGTTATTATTTGTTTAGTTTAGAGGGAAAAAAGCCAGATCGCTGCTTTCCGTGTAGATTCAAGGTTCCTTAAGCCGACGTCACTACGGCCTGAAACAGTAGCTGTAGGATCTCAAGAGCGGCGTGGACAGCAGTGCGCTGACCAAAGGCAATGGTGAGCTAATCAGTGGTGAGCTCTAATCAGCGGTGAGCTAATCAGTGGTGAGCTAATCAATGGTGAGCTTTAATCAATAGTGAGCTAATCAGTGGTGAGCTCTCATCAGCGGTGAGATAATCAATGCTGAGCTCTCATCAGCGGTGAGATAATCAGTGGTGAGCTCTAATCAATGGTGAGCTAATCAGTGGTGAGCTCTAATCAGCGGTGAGCTAATCAGCGGTGAGCTAATCAGTGGTGAGCTAATCAGTGGTGAGCCAATCAATGGTGAGCTCTAATCAATAGTGAGCTAATCAGTGGTGAGCTAATCACTGGTGAGAGCTAATCACTGGTGAGTTAATCACTGGTGAGTTAATCACTGGTGAGCTAATCAGCGGTGAGCTAATCAGTGGTGAGCAATAATCAATAGTGAGCTAATCAATGGTGAGCTCTAATCAGTGGTGAGCTAATCAATGGTGAGCCATAATCAATAGTGAGCTAATCAGTGGTGAGCTCTAATCAATGGTGAGCTAATCAATGGTGAGCTCTAATCAGCGGTGAGCTAATCAGTGGTGAGCTCTAATCAATAGTGAGCTAATCAGCGGTGAGCTCTAATCAGTGGTGAGCTAATTAGTGGTGAGCTAATCAGTGGTGAGCTCTAATCAATAGTGAGCTAATCAGCGGTGAGCTCTAATCAGTGGTGAGCTCTAATCAATAGTGAGCTAATCAGCGGTGAGCTCTAATCAGTGGTGAGCTAATCAGTGGTGAGCTCTAATCAATAGTGAGCTAATCAGCGGTGAGCTCTAATCAGTGGTGAGCAATAATCAATAGTGAGTTAATCAATGGTGAGCTCTAATCAGTGGTGAGCTAATCAATGGTGAGCCATAATCAATAGTGAGCTAGTGAGTTAATTATGTGTGAGCTAATCAGAAGCACTGAATGATTTTAAAAATCTTATAGGCGATTTCCTCTAGATTTGTTTATTAACTCGGGTATAAGGTTACTGTTGGTACGTTAGTACAACCCGAGTTATTGTCCACCCCTTCACTCCCGAAAACTACCTCCGCCCATTGAACGGCTTCACAGACCCAGACAGACTTTTCGGCCAAACATAACAAAAAGTCAATTCAATTCTAACCGCATTTAACCTTTCTCTCGCTCCTGACCCAAATCCGTGGACGGTCGATATCCATTAAAACTATCACTTATTTAAATTTAGTTCCTCGTTCCTCTTTCATCCCAACTTTGCCCGCGATCTTATTGGATTTGTTAACCCTTTGTCCGCGCGCCGCGGGCCGTCTTTCTGACGTGAATGAGAAGAAATGATACAATCGCCTCTCAATGAAGTTCGATTGACACGACTTCGTGAGGGTCTTGCTTCACACCCCATGAATTACGTTCCGCCCGGGTGAGCGTGAAGCCTTGGACAAGGGGGACACCTGTGCGAGGGATGGGTTGGGGGGGAGAGATTTATTTACCAGCTTCCGCGCGTCTTTCATGCAGAAAACATGGCCCAAGAGTCACGACAGGCATTCGCGTCAGTGCCACGTCTCTCTCTCCATCTCTCTCTCTGTCTATACTGACGTCATCCCTCCCTCTCTCTCTCTATGTACTGACATCATCATCTCTCTCTCTGTGTCTATACTGACGTCATCATCTCTCTCTCTATATATACTGACGTCATCTCTCCCCCCTCTCTCTCTCTCTCTCTCTCTCTATGTACTGACATCATCATCTCTCTCTCTCTGTCTATACTGACGTCATCTCTCCCTCTCTCTCTGTCTATACTGACGTCATCTCTCCTCGCTCTCTCTGTCTATACTGACGTCATCTCTCCCTCTCTCTCTCTCTCTATGTACTGACATCATCATCTCTCTCTCTGTCTATACTGACGTCATCTCTCTCTCTCTCTCTCTCCGCCATATGCAATCCATTCCAAAAACCCGGAGTGCGTATTAAACCTGCCAGTGAGGGTAATAAACAAGAAGGGGGGGCGCACAGACCGGGCTAAACGTTTCCCCTCCCCTCCCCTCCAAGTCAAGGCGAGCAAATATACTTCCATAAAAATCAACAAGAATTAGAAGCGAAGCGAGAAGTTTTAAAAAAAAGAAGAAGAAGAAGAAGAGAGAGCCAGCCCCTTGACTACAGAGGGTGTCCAAAAACTATCGGGCCGTCGCTCAAGCGAATTCCGATCTTGTCATTAGGCCATTGTTTAATCGGGCTCTGTTGTCTCTAATTTACGACCGCTGCCTTTCTTCCTGAAGTAATGTCCTTTAGCCAGAACTCTACGAGAAACGGCTACACTGCTGATGTTTAGTTCGAAGGCTTGCGGAATGTAAAGACAGTGCCCACATGTTCTTTTATGAGCAAGAATGTGAGGTTGGATTCTAGCAGACACTGGGTACAGTACAAATATATAATGGTGCAATAGTTTTGTTGCTTATTTGGTGCTTATGCCTGCCAACGTGGTCGGGTTAACAGGGTTAGCACCTGCTACTTTTGGGAAACGGCAAAGTTTTAATTGATCACCTGACACTTAAACAGCCCAAAGTTCTGCACCACCCCAGAATTTTCTAATTCTGCTTGGATGAAGTCCAGTCAGATCCGCCGCTGAATTAGCATAGTAACGTTACGTTGACGTACTGAAATGTACACGCCGCTTTGTAGGTTTCCACCAACGTAATCGACCAGAATTCGGGAGATGTGACAATTCGAAACCTGCCATCAAACGCATGGTTTCCTAAAAGACCTCACAAATGATGGCGACAAATATGACTCAAGCACCCAAAAGCGGATATTTAGAAGAAGTTATCGCGGGTACATCGTCAAGCTATGATTTTAAAAATCAGTTTTGCTATTATTAATGTTTAGGGTGTTGCTAAAAGAGTTTTTTTTTTCCGCCAAGGCTGTTAAAACAGGTATGGGATAACCTCTATCTCCAGCTACTATAGTCCAAGGGAGACAGCTGTCTGTATAAGTGCCTCGATTCTGTTCTTTTACTGCTATCTCAAAAGCAACCCAAGGGTCTAACTTTGAAGTATTTTACTTTTTTTTTAAAATTTTAGCTACGCTTAAAAGGCTGCAATTACTGAATTTTATCAACTGAAAAAAAACAACAAAAACAAACAAACTAATATCTAACGTTTATCTAACAGAAAATATACCGAAACTCTTGTCGGATTCCTCTACTTAAATATCTCTGTCTAAATAAACAGCAGGCGGAGGTTATTACTAGAATATTTAACGTCTTACCTGTACTCCGGTCTGTATAGAATTAAAATTTTAATCAGTTAAGGTTCGTTATTATTTACTTAATATTCAAACAGATGATAGTAACAAATAAATTAAAAGAAATAGTAAATGTTTTGTGAAAAAATTAAAGTCTGTAAATTGACATTAAGTTAGATATTAATTCAAAAAGCAATACAAAAGCGTCGGAGACTAAATTTCATCTCTTTGAAATATGTATTTATTTTCCCTGAGGATGTAGATGACATTATGTTGATAAGGTTCCGGTTTTTCCAATAAAGAGTTACTACACCAAGAATTATGATTTCCTGGTGATTCCAGCTTTGTATTAAACCGAAAATTATTTGGTCTTTTCAGTTTAAGCTTTTCTTTTCTGAATTAGCATCCTGTAAGCTGCAGGTGGCCGTGTACCACTGGACTGTCATAGTCGAGGAACCGGCTCGGGTTGGCGCCTGGCACGGTTCTTGCTTCGGGTGGCTTTCCTCTCACATCTAAAAAAAAAAGCAATAAGTCTAGTAGGGCTTTCCGGGCACACGTGGTGGAGTTCCTCGGGTGATCCCTGACCGGCTCGCACCTTGGGCACTGTTCCAACCGTACCCAGGTAAGTGGCTTGATCACCAAGGTTACTACCCAACACCTTCTTCTAGCTCAACGCTGCCAGATGTCCTCAGGTCCCCGAAAAAGTCAGGATAGAGATTGGACAGGTACAGCACCTTCTTTCACGTAACGATGTACTGCAAAAATATTATTATTATTATTATTATTATTATTATTAATTATTATTAATTAAGTATTATTATTATTATTATTATTATTATTATTATTATAACAAACAACAACAACAACAACAACAACAACAAACAACAACACAATAATAATAATAAAACAACAATAATAATAATAATAAGAATAATAATATAATAATAATAATAATAATAATAATAATAATAAATAATAATAATAATAATAATAATAATAATAATAATAAAGTTATTCGCTGTGCTGTAAAAACGTACAGTCCTTAGTATTGTGTACTAACTTCCATCTAACTCTAATTTAGTGTAATACTAAAAATAAAACAAAAGATTTGGTAAAACTTAGATCGATCAAAAACGTTCTTATTTTTACAATTTAAAAATCATTCCAGAGATACCAACGACTTGACTAAATACAGATGTTATAACATTTGCTGGATTCCCTTTTTAATCCCTTTCTTCCACGTAGCGAAAGTTCTGCTCCAATAAAGTTTCCATCCCTTTTTTTTTTGTTGTTGTCGCAATTCTGATTTACGATCATCTGAAAATGATTACCTTTCGGACTTCAGCATGAATAGTAGTGGCACCTGCGAGGCTGTGTTTGAGCTCACTGCGGATCGTTCATAGCATTTGCGTAAAAACCTGAGAAGACCAAACCTGAAACAGATGGAACCTACGGCAGTTCTGCAGGAGAGATCTTGTAACCGGCAATGAATATGCAAAACTACCCGCCCTCGTCTGTCATTTAAAGGGGGAAGATTTTCTTTTGTCTTTTCTTCTCGTATTAAATTCGTGATTTCTAAATTCTAAATCTGTCTCCCTCTAGCGCTTGATATTTATGAAATAAACAATAACTTTAGTACTTTAGGGTCCGCAGCGATATTCGTCCTCCGCCCTCGGTTTCCTTGAATAGCTCATCCACTCCCGAAACAACCATTTCCCAGCGTATTAAACTACGTTTTCTTCGCATCCTGACAAGAAATATTACCACAGCTACCAAGTTTGGTTCGTATTTGTTGTTTATTATAGAACTGTACGCGAAAGACTCTATCTTTGTTTACCGTGATATAATCTTTCTGCTTGTCCGTCCGCGCTCACAACCGTCTCTCTCTCTCTCCCTCTCTCTCTCTCTCCCCTCTCTCTCTCTCTCTCTCCATCTCTCTCCCTC